>ML308339.1:0-46558 GCA_005239505.1 Nicotiana paniculata
TGAGGGAGTGGGGTGTTTGGGTGGTCTTGTTTTTATTTTTTTCCGTTTTTATTTTTTATTATTTTTTTTTTATTATTATTATTATTTTTATTTAAATTTATTTTTCTTAACTCCCTGTTTTTTATATTGAATAAAAGAAGATAAAATACACATGTGTATATATATATATGTATATATATATATATATATATATATATATATATATATATATATATATATATATATATATATATATATATATATATNCCTCTACCAAAAGTACCCCTGCCTCCAGATGAGGCACTATTGAACCTACCGAAATGACGAAGTCTCTTCTCAGACCCTGACCTCCCTGTGCAAGAACCATCTCGACTCGTCTGACGACATTGGCATCCGCCTGAAAATAAATCTCGCTCCTAGTCTCCTTAGCCATCTGCAAATTGATAGGCTGAGCAAGTCCCTCAATAAACCTCCTCACCCTCTCTCTATCGGTAGGAAGTAGAAGAATAGCATGACGGGCCAAATCCACAAAACGGGTCTCATGCTGAGTAACGGTCATACTACCCTACTAGAGATGCTCGAACTGATGACGATACTTCTCTCTCAATGTGATAAGGAGGAACTTCTCTAGGAAGAGCTGAGAGAACTGGTCCCAAGTAAGATCAGGCGACCCAGCTGGTCTGGTCAACAAATAATCCCTCCACCATTTCTTTTGCGGAAACAGTCATCTAAAATGCCGACCTCATTGGTCTCCACTATACCCATGTTCCGTAGCACCTCATGACAACTGTCAAGATACTCCTGGGAGTCCTCTGAAGATGCACCACTGGAGTGAACTGGAAAGAGCTTAGTAAACCTGTCCAATCTCCATAAAGCCTCAGAAGACATAGTTGAACCATCACTGGTATGTGCCGCAATGACCGACTGAACTACTCCGACTGGCTAAACTGCTGGAGTCTGATACTAGGGAGCCATCTGCTCCGGAGTGTGAGTAGCATGAATCTGTGCTCCTCCTCCAGCCTGAGAGACGGCTAGTGCTATGGAAAATGTGCCAGTCTAGGCCACACTCTCCATAAGGCCCACCAAACGGACAAAAGCGTCCTGAAGCACTAGGGTGGCAATGAACCCCTTCGGAAGAAATACACAGTCTTCAAAAAACCTGGAACATCATGAGTCACAAGCTACAACAGGAAACTAAAATCTCTATACACCAAAGTCTAATAAACGAAATACAGAAGGTAATTGACATATGAGAGAATAGAGGGGGACTCCGAGGTCTGCGGACGCGATAGATATACCTTGGAGTCTCCAATTGTCACTGCTCACTAATGATGTGGCTGATAATAATGAGCACCTGGACCTGCACACAAAACATATGCAGAAGAGTAGCATGAGTACACCACAGAGGTACCCAACAAGTATCAAGACTAACCTCAGTGGAGTAGTGACGAGGAATAATTAAGACACCTACTGGACTAAATAACCTGAACAAGTATAAGTGTGGAAACAATAGGGAGCTATAATAGTACCCAATAAGGAGTCGGGGTCGATTTTCCACAGGGAGCTATGAATGGGATTAGGAGTATATGTTTGGGTGAATGAGACTGAATTATCTCGGATTACACTTCCACAAAAGTTGGTTTGTTTATAAATCTATTTTAATCTACGAATGAAAACTAAGGATTAAAACTAGCAAATTATTTTTGATTGTTTACCAAATACTAAAAAGGCCTAGGTCCATGACATTTACCTAGGTGCTCACTTAATGGGTTGTAAGCCTTAAAGCTTATTTTCTTGGTCGAGGTGTATTATATCTATCAACACTCGATTACCCACTCAATACCTCTCGGTAAGAGAGTGATTTTGCCCAATTTGGCTCTCTCAAGTCCAAATGGGTATTGCACAAAAATATGCCTTGTTTAGATCCTTATAATCTACACACATCCTAAGTTTATTTCCTTTTTTAGGTACTACCACTACGTTAGCTAACCAATTGGTGTATTTAACTTCCTAGATGGAACCTATTTTCAGAAGTTTGGATACCTCGTTCTTGATGAACGCATCTTTGATCTCTGACTATAGCTTTCTCTTCTGCTTAACCGGATAGAACTTCAGATCCAAACTCAACTTGTGAATGGTTACCTCCGGTGGGATCCCTGTCATGTCTAGATAGGACCAGGAAAAAGTTAGCTTTAAGAAAATCAATAAGTTTTTCCTGAGCTCGAGGGTCAACCCCGTGCCTAGGTATACCTTTCAATCTGGTAGGTGCTCGATCAATATAACTTGCTCCAACTCCTCGATCATTGATTTAGTTGCTATTTAGTTTCTCTTTTTTTGTCAGTTCCGTGCTTCTTGATGTTGAAACTGCGGGCATTGGGATCACTTCATCAACAAAAGAACATTTTCCTTACGGCCTGCTATTCTCCATAAACTGTTGTGACTCCCCTCGGGGTGGGAAATTTCAGCGCCTAGTGTAAGGTTGAAGGTAGTGCCCTCATGTTATGGACCCATGGCCTTCCGAACAAAGCGTTGTACCTCATATCCTATTCGATCATGTAGAACTTTGTTTCTTGGGTTGTCTTGGTAGTGTTTACCTATAAAGTAATGTCACCTTTCGTGGACTCACACGTCATGTTGAATCCATTCAATACCCGGACTGCCGGTACGATTTGATCCTGTAACCCCAGTTGCTCTACAACCCTCGATCTGATGATGTTGGCTGAGCTACCTAGATCAATCAAAACATGCTTAACCCGAGATTTATTGATAAGTACATATATTACCAGTGCATCATTGTGAGGCAGTATGATTCCCTCGGCGTCTTCGTCGTTGACGAGATAGCTCCTTCCGGACGTAATCCCGAGTGCATTTTTCCTTCGTAATAGACGTTTTAGTGCATTTTACCATCGGCCCTTGGGTGACATCGACTCCCTCAATGATAATGTTTATTACGTGTTGAGGCTCCTCTTGTTCGACCTGCTTGTTGGGGTCCCTGTTTTTGAAGTGGTTTTTGGCTCGCTCGCTTATGAATTCTCGAAGGTTCCCATTGTTGAACAATCGAGCGACTTCTTCTCTTAACTATTGGCAATCTTCAGCCATATGACCGTGAGTGCCGTGATACTTACACATCAAATTAGGACCTCTTTGGGCAGAGTCGTATTGCGATGGTAGGGGCCACTTTGTTTCTTTGATGCGCCCTATGGCCGACACGATGCTTGCAGCATCCACGTTGAAATTGTACTCCGATAATCTTGGTTCTTCCCTACTCCCAAGCGACATGTGAAAACTATTTTTGCTCATCAAGCCCCGGTCGCCCGGATCCGTTTCCCCTCTAATCCGTGATGTATGGGTGATATCAATCTGGGACCAGCCTTGGCTCCTGATCAATGGCTCTCTTAGATCTGTCATCGGTCCTGATGAGGTAAACAGATCCTGAAGGGGCCCCGAGTTGATCGTTTTCGACCCTGATCTTTGATTTGTACCTATTATGGACGTCAACCCAGGTGACCGTCGGTTACCCCACCAAATTTGGTTTTTGCTGCTTAGAGGCCACGAAACTAGGGGGTTGAGCCGTTGAGTGAATGCCTGAACGGCCCAATCATCTGCAACCAGTGGAAAATCCATGCGTTCCATCTGGAATCTCGATACGAACTCCCTGAGCATCTCGTTATCCCTCTATTTGACCTTTAAAAGGTCTGGTTTCCTAGTTTCTACCCTGACGGCCCCGACATGGGCCTTCACGAATTCATCTGCAAGCATATCAAACGAGTCGATGGAATTCGGAGGCAAGTGGAGATACCAGATCATAGCTCCCTTGGACAAGGTTTCCCCAATTTTTTTCAGCAACACTGACTCGATTTCGTCGTCTTCTATGTTGTTCCCTTTGATTGCGCATGTATAGGAAGTTACATGCTCATTTTGATTTGTGGTTCCATTATACTTGGGAATGTCGAGCATTCGAAACCTCTTTGGGATTGGCTTCGGTGCTGCGGTCAGGGGGAAAGGCTTCTGAATAAACTTTTTGGAGTCCGACCCCTTCAATATCGGAGGCGCTCCCGGGATCTGATTGACCCTGGAGTTGTACGTTTCCACTTCTTGTTGTTGGCCTCAATCTATTTCTTGCTTGAATCCATCCATTTTGTCAATGCTTCGTTCTTCATCACCTCGGAAGTTTCCCCAGGTCTGAGCTCTCCCGATTCTATGGCAACTTGTTCGTCCCTTCGAGTATTTTCCTGGGAATGTTCGAGTTCGAACTTGTTAGGGGCGTGGCTTTGGTTATGCAAATGTGTTATTGCCGCTTGTTGAGCCAGCAACATTTCGAAGATCAACCGCAGGCTTACCCCATCACCTTCACCCTCAGGCGCTTCTCGAGCCGCGGTCTGGGGTTCTCCACGGACATTGTTTTCGGGATCAGTTGGTAAATTGACGTTGATGCCCACCTGCGAGTTAGCATTGACCGGGTCGGTGGCTGGGACACCATTGGGATCAACACGAGGCACATTAGTACTAGGCATCACGTTATTGTTCTCGTCGTGATGGCCCGACTCAGCGTCACCGTTGAAGTGAGCAGACTGAGAGTTTGACATCCTTAGGCTAACCTGGAACCAAAATTTCAAAGAACAAGCATAAAGTAGGGTGTGTTATGGAGATTCATATCAAATCACCACTATTATCCTTAGCCTCACTGTGGACGCTAAATTGTTACCCCAAAATTGAGTAACAATTAAATTTGTACGCGGTTTAAAGGATACGTGGTTTAATTCAATACGAATAATTAAGAACAACATGTAAATGAGTTAAAGACAAAATAAATGACCAAAACAATCGCAATGTAGTGACCAAGACTGATCCTAGTTTGAATAGTGGAATTCGTCCTCGATTGGTCCCTTGGTACAAGCTCGGTCGCGAGTGAAGAAAAGAAAAATGATAACGCCTTTGAACAATAACTTGAAGACCAAAATAAACTTTTATTGCTCTGATTTACGTTTTACAATGTGTCAGAATGAAGAAAACCTCCCTCTTGATATAGTAGGTGAATTCCAGTCCTAGTACAAGTCTAAATAAGATAAAAATCTTATTTGTGTGGTAAATGTTGATCTCCAGCTGATACTGAAGGGGATTCGCACCGTAATATCTGGTTGAGGGCGAATATTACGGTCCCCTAATCGTCATGCATAACAGTTCACCGCGTCCCCCGAGGTTGAGGAGCTATACTTGGTCCTGGCCCGCCATTTCACCGTGTCTGATCTCAGATACATCGTTCATTTCTCCCGAATTTTAATACGAAGGGGTCCTGGGCCTCGATCATAATCACGTCGAGCCGTGCTTCCCCTTTGTTCCCTCGTCGGGGAATCAGGGAAAACTTTTCACCCGATTTTACCGGTACACAACTGTACCGGATCATCTTGTTTGTGCAGCGTCGAAAATATATACATGTACTAAAAGTAATTAGCTTATTGAAGCTTTACTTGTGAACAAACGAACTGGAGTACTAACTTGTATGAAGAAACTACAGTAACAAAATATAGAAAAGTTCAATAATTCCGCACGTGCCTATAAAAGATTACCTATTACCAATTGGACATATGGTACTTGTGACAGCGTCAGAACTGAGTACCTATTCCCCACTACTCTTCCAAAATTTTCCAAACTCTTTCAAATTTCCAATACGAAGATTCTCGGTCAAAATATTCTGGACAATTTGGTATTGGAATTGCGATAAACTGGATAATAAGTGAGGATTACATTGAACAAAACGAAAATCTTCTCTTCATTTATTTAAAAAAAAAAAATTAAAAAAAATGGAAAAGTAAAGTAGAGATAATAAAAATAAAATGATTCGCATATCCCATTAGCAGGATTCGGAGGAAAATAGTGAAGGTGGAAGGAAGTTTCTCCTTCCTCTCAAATACTCATTGGATTATATCTTTAATTCCACCCTGCGAAAGAGACCCATAAAAATAGTCAAATTTACAAGTAGTAATTGAAAAATAGCTACAATTTTAAAAATAATCGAAATTTAGCTACTTTTAATATAAAGATAAATTTGAATAAAAATATTGTTCAAAATCTGGAAAATATTCCAGCATAATATACTGGAGTTCGAATTTTTTACCTGTGAACTTCCGACATAATATGCTGAAAGTTCATACACACGTGCTCCAATCTCTAGTATATTATACTGAAACTTTTCATGTGCTGGAAGTTCATACACAGGTGCACCAATCTCCAGTATATTATGCTGAAACTTTCCGTGTTACATTAAAATAGTAGTTATTTTTCAATGACTTTATAAATATTGATTATTTTTTAATTATCAGTCCAAAAATTATCTAACCTGTATATTATCTTTACGACTTTTAAGATTGGCATTATAAATATGTCGGAACATGCCTGCTACGCTAATTATACGCAAACACAATCACACATATAAGAGAGTAGACTAAATTTCAAAATTCAGTTGCAGACCAAATGGAGGCAGTGATTCCAAGAGGATAGTAAATTGATATATAATTAGATACTCTTTTAGGTTCATTTTTAAACGTCATTTAAATATTCACGTATTCATTAAAAGAACCATTTAGTAATATTAGTCATAAAAATTAATTGATTAAATTACTCTTTATCTCCGAGGAATAACGGTTGAGAGACTTTCTAAAATATTGTGTAGATCCTTTATTAGAGAAGGGTAGATTCTGAAAAGAAAAACAGTTAACATATTTTATTTTAAACCAAGTTTGTTTGAACATTTAAATTGATGACAGTTAAAGTTATGTTTTTATTTAAGAAAAGTATGAGAGACTTTCTTTCAGATTTGCTTTGTTATACTAACTTACTTATAATTTGAGATATTATGCTCGTAATTAGATTCAAAATGAGAGTTATATAATGTTCCAAATTTCCTGTCGTGGCCTTATTTATTGGAGGGTTGATAACAAAAGTTTGCCTCAAATACTCTTTATGCCACACAATTAATGCAAAACCTTTAGCATTCTGATCTCTCCAATTGATAAGATTTAAGGGGAAAACATCTTTGTTCATCACATTTGAATTTTATGTTCTACCTACTCTTAAATTAAATATAAAACAAGGAATTTGAATTTCAAATTAAGAATTGCTAAGTTAGTGCCTTGACAAAAATGGTAAGTTAGTATATTTTGAATTCTGGCAATTTATGGTATATCTACTGCATAGATTTTTAATTAATGCTTAACAATATAAAAAGAAAAAGTCTGAATTTAGAAAGAAATTAAACCCAAATGCAAACATCTCTCCAATTTTGATGCTTTCTTATTTATTTATTTTCTTCTATTTGTGCATACATGACTTGACCTTATTTAATAGCTATACATGATGTAACTTCTTTAAGATTTCTAAACTTTTTAGTTAAGTTACCAAATATGAGTAAACGAGTACAAAACAACTTTAACGAGGGGTGTTCAAACCGATCCGTAAAATCGCACTAAATCAAAAAATTAAATTTGTTAAATTCTTATATTTTTTTCGTATTGAAATAGTAGTTCGATAATTTTAAAAAATTAAATAGAACATGCTACTATTTAGGTTTCATATTGATTTTATGTTTAATTATTAAATTCGATTAACCTTGAAAGCATACATCAATGAAAAATTATTGTTAGACGATTAAAAAAATAAATATCATGTGTTACTACAAAATTCTCCCATATGAATATTTTAATAGATCATATGTTTATTAGTTTTTTCAATTTTTACTAAACATATATTCACTTATCAAAACTGTATCTATAGCTTTAGTGAACTAAGATTGAAATAATATTCATGTAACAAAAAGATAGAGTTTTCCGACCTGAAATGCAAGCGTCTTTCATGCTCGGTGGTGATCAGTTAATGAAGTCATTCTGGATCCCTGACTCGTCTCATTTTCAGCCTTTGGCCTGTTTGACATTGGGTCAAAGCTGTCGTTTGGGCATCGTCCCTTCTCTTGATCTACTTCAGTTACAACTCGATAATGAGTTTTGTGGGTGAAGTAAAGGATTGGGTTGAGAGGAGGGTCACATTCCTGCTATGTACGAAATACTTAATAGCTAACGACCGTATGACATCTATTCATCCATGACGAAGGGCTACCCTATGGTATGAGTTGTTATCTCAAGGGCCTTGTTAGGCTCTTCTTGTTGGAGTATCCTCGCTCAGAGGTTAAAATAAATTGAATTCTCTTTTTTTTTTTTGGAGTGTCTAAAAAGACCTGCTTACTCGAAAGTACCTGAAAAAACCGATAAAATCGAACCAATCCAAACCGATATAGTTGGTATGGTTCGATTTTGATAAAAATCGAACGAACCCGCTCCATATCATAATCAAACCGATTACGTATTTTACGCCTCTAAACAAGTAAACTATATATTACAAAGCCTCCTTAAGAACTCCCTAACTCTACGTGTTTTCCTTGACATATGCATTGAACTAATGTTTTCTATTATTTCCTTCTTTATCTGATCTACGATCTCATTTGTATTTATAGCAACTCCTCTGAAAAATCTTCCGGTTTCTCGCTTTCCACGTATGGTATAACTAATCAAGATAGTAACATTATAACCTAGACATATAAAGGAAAAATGATAGTAGTCATTTCATACACAAAATTTAGTGCATATTTGTCACATCCTAGTACTAAAGTAGGAGGAGCCAAAATGAAGTGGAGCCCTACCCCTCAAAAAGCCCAAAAGTGGGCAAGAGCGCATCTATCTGACCTGTATACTATGGGTCTCCTAAAAGTGCAAACCCCAATAAGTTAGATTATTAAATGAAACCCTATTATATTATTAAACTAAGTTAGAAAAATAATAATTCTACTTCTATAGTAATTTGAAAGCAACGTATCCTGGTTACGCCACATGCCACATGACAATTTAAGTGACCGTTGTATAGCTGGACTGTAAAAGTCATTTACATGCTTAATTGGATCCAACGGCCATTTTTTTCACTAGCCGTTTCATTTGAATAAAACGAGAGAGACTGTCTCAGTGTGTGTGTGTGTGTTTTATCAGACAAATACCCATTATTTTCTCACACCCTCGTCTCTCCTTTTTCCTTTGTTTTTTTTCTTCTTCTTATACACACTCTCTTCTTTATATTCAAGATTGATCTGGGTTTTTCTCTAAATGCTCTCAGGTTTCAATCTGGGAGCTTTTCCATTCTAGTGTAATTAACTGAAGAAGAAAGTTTTCTTTTCTTTTTTTCTTTTTAAAAAAAGAACTTTTTTTACAAAAATTATCAAGAAAAAGAAATGGCCATATCTGATGAGAACAATCCTACTATGGTTAAATCCACAAATGTGCAAGGTGACTATTTTGGTATAATGAATCTCAGATTTGATTTTGTTTTGAGTTCTTTTTTTGGTTGTAATAATACTACGTAGCTTTGATAAGTGAGTTTTTCTTAATAAAGTTTTCCTTTTTTTTCATTTTTAAAATGATAGGTGGGGCTGGAATGGGTGCCAGAAAGTTTGGTGGAGTGGAAACAAGAAACAACAGAAGAGCATTGGGAGTAATTAATCAGAATTTAGTGGGTGGTGCTCATCCATTTCCTTGTGTTGTTAACAAGAGAGGATTATCTGAGTAATTCCCCACCTCCTATCTTTTAAATTTTCATTATCTTTGATCATCTTTTGAATTTGTTGTTTTTGTTTATCTTAGCTCATTTGGTGATTTTGTCTTTTTATAGAGCAAATGGAAGCTGTGACAAGAATCTGCCTATTCCAGCTCATAGACCTATCACGAGGTTAGACAATTAAATTTTTTTATTTCTGTTCCTTTTTTTTTTTTTGGTTTGAATTTGAATTTGGTTTTCAGATCAAATAACTGATACGTGAATATATAACTTTGTAAATGTAGGAAATTTGCAGCACAAATAGCTAGCTCCCAGCAACATTGCTCCGAGGTACAAGCTTTCCTTATTATGAACTATATGAAATTATATTTTCTCTTTATTGAATCTCAGATAGTTTATATATTTTTTTTTTATGAATAACTCTGGGACTAATAATATGTTTGAATTTTTGAACAGGAAAACAAGAAAGCTAAAATAGCAGCAGAAGAATTCAGTATATGGGAGGATATCCCTCTCATAGATGTAGGGGAAAATGAGGCAGCTAAAGATCAACCTGTTCCTATGTCTTTGGAACAAACAGAAACAGTGACCAATGACAAGAATCAAATGGTAAGAAAAAATTTTGCTGTCCAAAAACTTTTATACCAGTATATTATATCATGCAACTATATTAATGATATTAAAGGAAATTAAACACATCATAACTGTGACAGGAAGTAGAAATGGAGGATATATTTGAGGAAACTATAATAGATATCGATGGCGATGATGCAAAGAACCCGCTTGCAGTTGTTGAATATTTACAAGATTTGTTTGCCTCCTACAGAAAAATGGAGGTGAGTTTAATAAGCTCAGTAATTACTTTACTAGTTAGCAGTTATCACATAGATCCCAAATTTGTTTATAGCTTTGCTGAGGAGAGTTTCAATTGTAGTAAGGTTATGATACATTTTGAAAAATGGAGAGTTCAAAAAGATTTAAAAAAAAAAAAAAGGTTCATAAGTTAGATCTGACATTTTACATCTTTTTCCACTGTTTTTGTATGTCACCTTTACTAGCATAGGTTCTATACTTGCTTTTACACACTGATTTCAAATGGTAGCATCTATGTTTACTTAAAGTCTTCGTGAAAATGATTAAGATTAAAAACTTTATGTTATTTGGCATGTAAAAAAGGCCAAAATGCAATTGGTTGTATCCCATATAGCCCACAGGAAGCTATCCTTCTTTATTACTGAAATTAGTTGTGCACTTTTTAACAGTAGTTCTTGAACTTACTGAAAAAAAAATATCTTAGAGCTTATAGGTCCATTTGTTCAACATAAGTTCGCCAAATCTTGTTCAGTTCCATCCAAGCTCGGTTTTGTCTGAATCTTCGTGGAAGAAGTAGTTGGAGCTCTTTAAATACTTGGTAGTAAATACAAAACATTTCAATGCTAATGAAAGTTCTTCTGGCATGTCCATTGCCCACAGTTCTTTTACGAATTTTATACTATTATATGATCAAAACACTGAATATAGAATCCACATTTGTGTTTTCTCAAACTTGTTTTGAAGTTTCCATCTTATGCAACTACAGTGTGTCTAATAGTGAACCTTTTTTCAGCTTTATGAGTTGAATAATCTTCAATATGTTTTGGGAGTGACAAAATCATTGTCCATTATGTTCAGGGTTGTAGCTGTGTTTCTCCGGATTACATGGCACAACAGTTTGACATTAACGAGAGAATGAGATCCATTCTAATAGACTGGCTTATTGAGGTATAGTAAAGATTATATAGGATATGCAGAACTACCTTATAAATTTGCTCATAGTATGCATTAATCCTTGCTCATTTCGATCAACAGGTACATCACAAGTTTGAGCTCAGAGAAGAGACTTTGTTCCTTACTGTTAATTTAATAGATAGATTTTTGGAGAAGCAAGGTGTTGTTAGGAAGAAGTTACAGCTTGTTGGGTTGGTTGCCATGCTATTAGCATGCAAATATGAGGAAGTTTCTGTTCCATTAGTGGAAGATTTAGTGTTTATTTCAGACAAAGCCTATTCAAGGAAGGAGGTTCTTGAAATGGTAGATTCTGCTCTCATGATACTTGCAATTAGTATATTTCCGATACTTTAATTAATACTCTACTAAAGACAGTCTTTTCTATGTAATGCAGGAAAGAATGATGCTTAACACACTGCAGTTTAATATGTCAGTTCCAACTTCATATGTTTTTATGAGAAGATATCTTAAGGCTGCTCAATCTGATAAGAAGGTTAGTCGACACTTTTATGTTCTAGTGATTTTTCTTTTATTTCTGCTGTAGTATATGATATTAGAATTAAGGCGCGACATGAATAGTTATGATTTATATAGCCGACTCCAAGAGTATTACTCTAACTTTTAACTCTTGGCTCAAAACAGCTGGAGCTGCTGTCTTTCTTCTTGGTTGAGCTTTGTCTAGTGGAATATGAAATGCTCAAGTTTCCACCATCATTCATAGCTGCTGCAGCAATCTATACAGCTCAGACCACACTCTACGGTGTCCAGCAGTGGAGTAAGACATGCGAGTGGCATACTAGTTACTCGGAAGATCAACTTCTGTGAGTGTACAAAAACTCCCCATTTTGAACAAAAATCTCAAACTTGTTCTTATATAGTTACTCTTTTTTGTTGCTATTTAGGGAGTGCTCGAGATCGATTGTGAACTATCACCAGAAGGCAGCAACAGGAAAACTAACAGGAGTACATAGGAAGTACAGCACATCTAAATTTGGTTACGCAGCAAAGTGTGAGCCTGCCCATTTTCATGTGCAGACACAACAACAATAGGAAAAGGGGGCATGTACAGTTATTACTAACTTTATGTGCAATTGGATTCCTAAAGATTGATTAGGAAAGTTTCTCATTGGGATAACGGGTCGCGGGGGTAATAGGAAAAATAACTTAGCAACTGTGGTTGCCCCGGGGAGTTTGATTATTTCTATTATTATAGAGCATTGTTGTTACATTTTTCAATGTTCAAAATTTGAACATGCCTGGATGGATTGCAGTTTCATTTACATACAGTAATAAAAAGTCAAAAACTTTCATAATTTTCTTCCAATGGTTGTTGGTTGACTTTTGAGTCGTTTGAGATTGAATTTCTACTTGATTGCTGCTCTGTTAGTTCAGACATTTACTGTGAACGAATCAGGAATTTTGCTGTTTTAAGTTTGTGGGCCGTTAGTATAAACCAATCAGTCACTTCTTCACGTGATTCGGGGAGAAATTCGAAAATAGCCAGATTTACAATGGTCATTATACTGGAGTTTCAGCATAAGTGTAGAACTCCAGCATAATATACTGGAGTTCCAACAAAGTATACCGGTCCAGTATAATATGCTAGAAGTTCATACACAGGTGCTCGAGTCTTATGCTGGAAGTTCGTACACAGGTGTACCGAACTCCATGTTGGACCGGTCCCTATTGCAGTAAAATAGTGACTATTTTTCAATGACTTGGTAAAAGCTGACTATTTTTGAATAACCAGTCCGAAGCCCGTGCTATACGGTGATTTGCACAAATAAAAAAGCAAATTCAGTGCATTAAAATAGCAAATTCAGATTTATAAAGCACGCAGGCCAGAATTTTGGGAAGCCCCAGAATTTTTTTTTATGGTGATTGCCAAGATTTTGCCACTAACATAAAGATCACCGTAACTATATGTTAGGAAAACTCTAGCGCTTCCAAAATTCTGATCAGCGTGTTTCGAAAATCCGGCTAGAAGCTATTTTTCCGAGACTTTTTTTAGCAGGGTCAAAATTTAAACTACCTGGTTCCCGTTTGGCCATAGATTTTGCTTTATTTTTATAAAAAAAATTAAAAATATTATTTGTTAATGAAATATGATCATGTTTTGGGAAAACAAAATTAAAATATTTTCAAGTTCCCAAGGTGAAAATTTTTCTTCCACTCATAAAACTTTAACTTTTCTTCAAATAAAATGTATGTCCAAACACAACTTCAACTTTCAAAAATTATTTTTCAACACAACCTCAAAAATTCATTTTTCAAGTTTCAATCAAATTTATGTCCAAACGCTAGCTTAATTTTGTGTTTTCAAATTGTCTAATAGAGGTTAGTGGTCTGACAATCGATTAGTCTATCTTTACCATCCATTATAGAGTGACGGATCTAGAGTGTTATTATCGAATTCTCGGGAACCCAGTAACTTTTGTATAAATATTGTATTTCTATTAAAAAATCCACTAAAGATTTAAGTTATTTAATTATGAATCCAATTATTATTATATATTAGTTTAAAATTAGGATAAACTTTAAATTCTGAATCCGCCTAATACTGATGCCCTCCGATAAAGAGTTCGTTTTTCCCTAACGTACAAAACTACGAGAAAGTCAGAACCTCCAATTTAAGGTACCATTTGATTTGCATAAAGTATACGTTAAGGACTTGACGAAAATGAATGGATTTCATTCCCTATTTTATTCACATGGTACAAAATATGGTTGGCGTTAAGAATTTAAGATTCTTCTTTTCATTATGTGAAATTTATCAAAATAATATCAATCAAAATTTGGAACTCAATAAGTGTCACCAATCAACAAATACCGTAACTTCTGGCATTTCGAAAACTTATTCTGAAATCATTTTTTAATAGTCGTAAAAGAATGGTTGAGATTATGAAATGGAACATAATTTTACTACAAGGTTTTCATCTAATAGACCATTTCCTTTTTTTCCCCCTTCCACAGACTAACAGAAAGGAAACGACACAATGGATTTTGGTCGTCAAATGAGAAAATAAATTCTTGGAGAGGTCAAGTATTTTGGTTGAAAGATAAAAAGAAAAAGGGACCAATATGCCAATTGCCCAAATTGCTGCTACTCTTTGAGTTAACGTAATTTGACCAAGCTTCTCAAAATCTAGAATCATTTTCTTTAAAATATTTTTTTTTTAAAAGTTGAAGTGGTTGACTAAGCTTTTGGAAGAAAAAAAAGTGTTTTTGAGAAGATGCAGAAATAATTTTTGAGAAACAGAAAAAAATAATGTATCTCAAAAACCATTTTTTTGAAAGCATTTTTGAAAAAATACACTTAAAAGTAATTTTTAAAAGCTTGACCAAACACTAATTGATGCTTAGAAGTAATTTTCAAATTAATTAATCGATTCTCACCAATAATAATTTCAAAAAAAATAACTTTTTAAAATAAGCTGATTTTTGCGTCTCGGCCAAATAGTCTATTAGACACCAACCTCACTAATACGACATCGAACTTAAGTGCTTAAGACTTTTTTTTTAAACCCTTCACCAACCTTTGGGGGCCTGTGAAAGGCTATGCGCAGCTGCGTCCTGTGTCTAAATTACAGTATACAAATTCAATTAAAACGGAGTGACTACATAATGAATCATTATTTAATTCGACTAAACGTTCCTCAAATCAAAACGAATTGAGTTAGCTTAGGCTAAAAAATTAGTTGTAAGTCAACATGTTGAACTCAAAAACTACTTTTTCATTTGTTTTTTAGAAGAAAAAAAATAATATCTATTTAAATAGCAAACCAACTGAATTCATCGAATTCGATTTCATTGTTTGACAAAGTTTTTTTTTAATCAATTGAAGCGACATCCAAATTGATCCACTTTTAAATGATTTTACTTGGTTGTGCCCGAATGAAGAAAAAAAAACTTAATTGTACGCAACTCAGTATATTCAATTTTAGATGGGTTGGACGAATTACACCATGTATGAGCTAAACTTTAAACCTTCAAATAAAGTAAACGATCCGACTAGATTTATATTAGATCAATAAAAAATTAAAAATATTACAAACAAGTAGAGTTATGTTAAGAGAGAGAATTCTTATTGATTGAGATGAATTATAATAGAATAAGACCCCTCTATTTATAAGGAAAGAGTGACTTAGCCACCAAGTAAAATCCCTAAAATTTCTCTAAAATATAGACATTCACCTTAAATAAAACTCTATTTATAACACTCTCCTTGAATGTCTATTCAACAAATAATGTGCCTCGTTAAAACTTTAACTAAAATAAAACTCAGTGGGAAAAAATTCTAGAAAAGAAAAAAGAGTACACGTGTTAGAAATACACCTTTTGGTTGCCTCGTTAAAAACATCGGAAGAAAAACTCAGTGGGACAAAACCTTGTAAGGGAAAAAGAGTACAACACTTATTAACTCCCTCTGATGAGAGCATCAATTCACATCCTTGAGCTTTCGCATCCCGATCTTGTACACTAGCTTCTTGAAAGTTGACATTAGTAGAGATTTGGTGAACTAATCAGCCATATTATCACTTGACTGAATATGTTGCACCCAGAAATCTTCATTCTTGTATATATATAATGTCTTCATATAATATTGTCGAATGGCATTTTCAATATCTCCATAGAGGAAAAAATTTTCGCTATCACATTATCATGCTTATAGTTATAGCAAGATATATATGTACATAAATTGCACGTAGGATGTGGTACTTCAAGACCAAGAATTATATATGCTTTAAGCAATTTAAATCCTTCGGGGATTATCATATAAGTTAAGTCATATAAGCCATATAAATAGATTTTAGATGCATATCAAGTTTTATGTCATGCTAGACATATAAGACAGATAAAAGTGATTGCACTCATCATTGACTTTATACTTTCAAGTGTCCAAAACTACATGTCTTTCATATGAAACCAATTCTATTTGAATTGCGTCTCTTGTATTTGGCCAATATTTTTGTGTCTGTATTCGACAGACTTGAGGTCCTCATCTATACTTAGTTCTATTATAGATGTCGTCGACGAAAATTTTTATCGATTCCAATTTTTTTATATAAAGACATAACATAGAGATCTCTTCATTCATATTTTCAGGCACTTGAACATCTCCTGAGATTTTATGAAATGTTATGTGATGTGATCTTCTATATCACTTGCTTCCTTGTTATGATCATTTTGATCGTTTTCTCATCTTCTTTATCGCGAATTTTATTTGAAATCGATTTGTCTATACGCTTTAAATGTACCATAGATGTCACGATCCAAAATCCATAGGTCATGATGGCACCGGACACCACTGTCAGGAGAGTCAAATCCTTAATTAGTTGAAATACATTCGTGTTTTAAAATTTTGAAACCCTTACCTTTCCTTGCATTTCATAATCAAATAAATAAATTTTCGTAAATTGAAATACAACAGCAAATGTAATTCTGTTATTTAAAAACAGTGATCTAAAGATTTCATTTAAATAATTATACCAATACATATCCCAGAACCTGGTGTCACAAGTACATGAGCAAATTTTAAGAATTTTACAAATACTACAAAGCTTGTCTGAAATACAATTTGGACAAGGGATTTAAACTAGAAATAATATGGTAGGAGGGAGACTCTGTCAGTTGCGGAACGCCTCCGGGTGATTGCAGCCAGTCCAAGTCTCCAAATCAACCATTGTGCTATATAGGTACATGTGCAACAAAATGCACAACAAGTGTAGTATGAGTACAAAAACAATGTGTACTCAGTAAGTCGCCCCTAACCTCAGAGAGGTAGTGACGATAGGTCAATTTAGACACTTACTAAAGGTCCATTTAAAATATTTAAGAGTGACACTAAGCATGGTTTTATCGTAGGCAATTTATAAAACAGGATTTAAACATCCTTCAGATTCCGTTCATATTTAACACTTTATATCTTCGTCATATTAACAATTAATCAACATGTGATTTAATCAAATAATAATAAATCAACGGAAGGAACAATTTCTTCCAAAAGTCTTTTTAATAACTTTAAATCTTTGTTATTTCAATCGACAGTTTAACATTTCAGGCCAGTAATCAGGCAAATATCATAGCAACTACGCAGCAAATATCATGCGCAGGCAATGCCGAGGGTCGAACGGCGCGGACCAACAATAATAAATTGTGCACTGCCGAGGGGTCAACCGGCTCGAACCATAGATGCATCTATCTGTCCCGCTTGCGAATCGATCATGCGACGCGGTTAACATAATACGGCTAGCCTGCTCGCGAATCATACATGCGACTCAGGTGCTCATATGAATACACACACAAATACAGGGTCTTTCTGCTCGCGAATCACTCAAGCGACTCAGGCACCCAAAGTTGCACATATCCACATGATAAATTCGTATTTTATCAAGAAAACCAATTTTCTCAGGAAAATGGTAAAATCTTTATTAAAAGAAACATGAAATATAGTTTTAAAAATCTTTGTTTTTGAAACTCATTTGTCAAGTTTAGTGATACTCCATGATACAACTCAGTCCAGGTACACATATGTTCACATCGGAAACAATTCTCTTTTTAGAAGGTTAACATTATGAGCCCAAGCTTTCCTTTAGACATTAAATTATGTTTTCGGTCATATTAGCAATGTAATATTACATGCAGGGTTACAGGTACACACATAAAGCATGCTAGTGGGTCCTAGGCCACCCGGACATGGCATAATAGTGCTTATGCACGGACTCCTGTCACCTCGTGCGTACGTAGCCCCCAAAGATAATAGCATATACTGATTTAATTCACCTAGGGAACGATTCCCCCTCACAAAGTTAGAAAGGAGACTTACCTCGCTCCGAAATTCCAATACCGGCTTCCAAGCCCTTCCGATGACTCCAACGGACGCACAACGCTCCGAAACTACCACATAACGGCAAAGCAATGAAAATTCATCCTAATACTCACAACAAATTCAGATTATATATTTTCCCAGCCCCGCTCGGAGAAATGACAAAAATACCCTCGGGCCCACGTGCCCGAAATCCGAAATTTCTCGAAGATACATTTTACCCATAGCCTTACTAACTCAAATATATAATTTACTCAAATATTCATGCTAAATTTGTGGGTAAAATTCAAATTTATATTTTCTAGGGTTTTCTTCAAAAACTCCAATTTCCTACAATTTCCCATATCAAACTTATGTAATGATCTTGTATTCAACTTGGAAATGAGAAGGAATCACTTACCTCATGATGATTGGTGAAATCTCCCTTGAAAAGCTCTCCAAAATCGCCTAAACCATGAAGAAATGAAGGCAATGAACCCAAAACTCTCGTTTTAAAACATCCTGCCCAGGTCGATTTCCGCACCTGCGATCCCGCAGGTGCGACCAAATCTCCCGCACCTGCGGTATTCTTCAACTTCAGCCCAAATCGCACCTGCGCCCCACTGTCCGCACCTGCGGCTTCGCAGGTGCGGAATATCTATCGCACCTGCGGTCCCCAGCCAAGCCAAGCCCACACTCGCACCTGCGACACCCACGCCGCACCTGCGGCGCCACACCTGCGGTCAAAGCCTTGCAGGTGCGGTTGCACCAGATGACAACAACTTCACCCCTTTTTCCAATTTCAACTTTGATCCGTTAACCACCCGGAATCCACCCGAGGCCCCCGGGACCCCGTCCAATCACACCAACCTGTGCCAAAACATGACACGGACTTGATCGAGCCCTAAAATCACATCAAACAACGTCGAAATCACGAATCACACTCAAATCCAATTCTTAAAGAACTTAGAATTTCAAACTTCTACATCTAATGCCGAAACCTATCAAATCACGTCCGATTGACCTCAAATTTTGCGCACAAGTCATATTCAACATTACAGACATGCTCCAACTTCCATAATCGCATTCCGACCTCGATATCTAAACTTCCACTTCTGGCCGGATTTTCCAAAAACCTTCAAATTTCTATCTTTAGCTAAATGACTCCAAAATGACCCACGGACATCCAAATTCACTTCCGATCGCGCTCCCAATTCCAAAATCACTATACGGAGCTATTCCCAGACTCGAAATCCCAAATGGGCATCAACCTCACTGATATGCACTTCAAGCCCAAATTCATGAAATCCTTCTAAAATGCTAACTTCCACAATATACGCCGAAACGCTCTCAGGTTATTCAAAACCCGATCCGTACATACACCCAAGTCTGAAATCATCATACAAACCTGCTGGAACCTTCAAATCCTGATTTGGAGATCGTTTACTCAAAATTCCAATCTTAGTTGATTTCTCTAACTTAAGGCTTCTGAAATGAGAATTTTCTTTCCAAATCACTTCTAAACTTCCTGGAATTCAATTCCGACCATGCCCACGGGTCATAATACCTGAAAGGAAGCTTCTCACAAATTCAAACCGTTGAACGACGCGCTAGAGCACAAAACGACCGGTCGGGTCGTTACATTCTCCCCCACTTAAACCAACATTCGTCCTCGAACGTGCTAAGAACTGCTCTGGAGTTACCTGAAATCATTGTTTAACATCTCGAGCACCTGCCCGTGCTACCACAACCCAGTCGAGCACAATAGCTTGATCAAATCTGGAGATTTCGTCTTTATCCATATAATAAGCTCATAATTCATTCAAACACCTGAAATTTCTCTAGCCAAGCCTAGTTTCAATATATATAAGCACTGCATCAACTAGCACACGATATACCATATCATAACTGCATACCCTTGCTGAATTGGCACCATGCACCGCATAACTCATCGCCTGACCACAATGACGCTCCCTGAACCTTATTAGCCAAGGTCCACGAATTTTATGCTCCTGATGCACCTCATAATAATTATATAGACATCCTGCCATAATGATGGCGATACAACCACAACGGAGGGAATGCGCAGAAATTCACACTCAACTGCAGAGTTAAGAAATCCTTGAAATACCTCATCTTGACTAGAATCGTCACTTTCATTATGAACCTGAATGATGGTATTTGTTCTTTAATATACACTTCACATAACCTTATCGTACTGAACCCTGGTCTGAAAATCTCGTCTCACCCAGTACGAACTGCTCAGACAACAAACCACCCCAACATGACCAACAATCTCACATAATACCACATCGCGCCAATAGGCTATAACTCGAACATGATAATAAGAAACAACTCAGGACGGAACTACTTAGCTCACGCAACTAATATGAATTCTTACCAGAAAATAGGAAATAAATCACAAGAAAGTAAATACATATTAACCCTTCTCAACATCACACTGTTGCGGCGTGCAACCCGATCCAAATAACATACCCATGGCAACGTGCCACCTGATCCACACATAAAATTTACATAAGAAGATATATATACGGAGCTGATTTGCTCACTATTACGAATTACTGAATATCGATCACGAGCACTCTAAGTGCATAATACCATCATGGGGAGACTGATAAAGCCATAGGCTACAAAACTCAAGCACAATATAATATATATATATATATATATATATATATATATATATACTCTGGATCTCAAGAGCTGCCATGCTCACATAACATCCCCGCTACGCGGGACCTCAACACATAAGAAATTACCAAGCCGTTTCATAACTCGTACGGCACAATCACAATAGCACATAAATTTGATGAAGACGGAACAACACCCGTTGTTCTAATACCTTTCCATGTAAAGCGCTCTACTGAAAGGAACATGCCTGGCTCACACGGAGCCCATAATCATATTTAAATTCATCCACAAACATCGATCCACTTCGCTCGCACCAAACTTAGCTACTAGTTTTTACCAGGGTCCACATTAACCCTACTTTTTCTCATAATACACGAGAACAACCATCATCACCGGGACTAACACCCCATAATCCATAATCAACTGAACCGAACGCCCTCCAGGCGAAAATTCTCAATTGAGCAATATTGCACTTCTTCATACTCAGTCCAAATCTGAAATCCATTAAGTGACTACATGTCACACTTTATACAATCTTTTCGCAGTCATGCTTCCACGACCTTCCACACAAGGCAAGAAGTCTTCCCATCCATAACACCGACAACACTAAGGCCGCAAAACACATCAAGAACCCATGACCAGGGTACAAAGCCTATTTCACCGAATATCAATCTTAGGTGACACTGAAGATAACACCAGCTTACACTGAACTTTCAAATCACTTTGCCTTGCTCTTCCGAGCTCATGACATCCTTATAAACATCGGACCTAAATCTTGATTCTTACTCCCAGTTACATACTGCTTCCCGCACTTAACATACCAACATGAGATAACGCAAGAATTCCATCATAACTTTTGAACCACCATTAGGGTGAACACTTCATCATATAGAAACTTTTTACTTGACTCAATTCAAGAGTACCATCTCAACACACGAGTGAATTCCCATTAGCAACCAGATCATGCAAATCCTTAGGTAGTAGTCTATACCCCCATAACCCTTCCGGGATCCGCCTACACATGACAGACCATAACACTCAAATGTTCCCACATGAAATCCATTACGATGGCCGACAAGCCCCGCACACACCGGCAAAAACAATATGCATAACTTAATCACATCAAAGGAACCAACCACTGCCGCAAACGTGCCACTTCAACCATGGCTAATCAATCTATCTTCTTTTAATCATCATTAATTTCCTCAGGGACAGTAACAACTTCCTTCAACCCATAGCAAACTCAACCCTCACTCATCCCGAGTGACCTTGATTCACGAGACTATGCTGCCTAAATCCCGCAACCCGTCTCATACCCTTCTGATAATCTTTCTACAATTTGGAGTTTATTCCTCTCACTCATCCAATACTATCTTGCATGCTGAAACATATCACAGAACACTCCAACCATCCTCATTTTTCTCAGAGATTACTCTGCAAAAGCTCGATTCTCAATCATATTTCTGCCTGAAATCCTTAATTGTCGCATTCTTAACTTTTGAACTCACTAGGACCGCTATGACTGGCCCCGAATACAATCAACCCCAAGGCTCTCCTAGCACAGGAACACCTTTTTCAATGAAACACATGACTGAGTCACTATCCTTACAACTCGCCCATGCCTTAAGCATAAATTTTGAATCTTCCAAAGCCTAACCCTGATCCGACAGGGCCAACTTTTGCACATATTCATCAAATCCCATGCACAATTACCATTTTACTCCTTTTTCCTTAGCTGAAATAACTTGCCAATACGCTGACCATCCTCAACCTCATGCGAAGACAATCCTACAACCCAACTGCAGATGGTGGGACTCTCCCACTTAACCCGAAGCTACTTCTTGCACCACTCTAGACCCTGCTGAGATCCTTCCTCCTTTGATAACACGATCTTGCTCAGCCAATCCATCCAAATCTTCCAAATTCTCTTGCTAGCACTCCCTAAATACTCGAATTCTCTAGCATCATTCACACATTCTATCTCCTACCGACTAGCCACTAGGACCCCTCACAGAACCTGCCAACCCCGCCATTGCTAACTTATCCCCAGAAGACAACCCGCATGTGGAGATCACCTGCGGACACCTCCCAACGATGCTGAAATGCACGCTCTCTGCGACCTCAATACCACATCCTACGCCCTGCTTCATTTACCAACTTACTAGTCCATCCTCTCCTCATGGACATCCATTAATGCGCGACAAATATCTTCAAATTTCAAGCTGTGCTTCCGCTCCCCCACTTTGCGACTGCTCGACTTCTGCTTCTTACACCTGGCCTCCTAGAAATGGAACCACCGCCTAGCCTCATTCCAGGATCATTCTTTGTAGCTCTCAAACCAGCATATCACCACGACTTCAAGCTCTCCGAAGATTATCTTTCTCTAGCTGACCTCATTATCAACACTTATCTGGTACTGAACCACCGCACCTCACGATCTCTACCAACCGTTTTCTTCAATACTTCTTCTCAACACTCTGACCCCATGCAACCGAAGAAACCATAGAACCGACAAACTTAACACATTCCATTCGATCAATGACAACGACTACAAGTCACATGTGCATATCCTATCTCGCTTGAAGACACCAAGTCTTACTATCTTATCAACCCCAACCGGATCATTCATAACCCAAAATGCCATTCCTCTGCTAGCACAAAAGCACTGAAATCTCGAAATCACGCTCTGAGGAGACCTCCCTGCAAACCATTCATCTCTCACAACATACGGGTAAACATTCTATCATTATATCGACACCGCGCGATGATCACTTGCAAATATCATCACTACCTGAGCACAGCCTTAAGGCTCCTAGAAACACATCTACTGAGCTGAAATAACATATTACCCTTTTGCAGGGCCATAACAATAACCACGACCATTTACACATGGAAGCATCTCGAATTACATTCGCAACACCATTTCCATTCCTCAAATCCCTGATCCATAGCAAGCGCTTCGCTACGGGTAAGATTGAGTAGGAATGAACATAGGCATAAGCCTCGAAGGAATCAACTCGCACGATGAAGAATCAAGAAGGGAAGTACTCCTAACAACCATGTAGCCTCTCCAAGATAAGTACAGACGTCTCTGTACCGATCCGCAAGACTCTAGTAGACTTGCTCATGGCTCGTGAGACCTACGGGAACCTAGCGCTTTGATACCATGTTGTCACGACCCAAAATCCATAGGTCGTGATGGCGCCGGAAACCACTGTCAGGCAAGCCAAATCCTTAATTAGTTGAAATACGTTCGTGTTTTAACATTTTCGAAACCCTTACCTTTCCTTGCATTTCATAATCAAATAAATAAATTTTCATAAATTGAAATACGACAGCAAATGAAATTCTGTGATTTAAAAACATTGATCTAAAGATTTCACTTAAACAATTATCCCAATACATATCCCAGAACCCGGTGTCACAAGTACATGAGCAACTTCTAAGAATTTTACAAATACTACAAAGCTTGTCTGAAATACAATTTGGACAAGGGATTTAAACTAGAAATAATACGATACGAGGGATACTCTGTCAGCTGCGGAACGCCTCCGGGTGATTGCAGCCCGTCCAAGTCTCCAAATCAACCACTGTGCTATATAGGTACATGTGCAACAAAATGCACAACAAGTGTAGTATGAGTACAAAAATAACGTGTACTCAGTAAGTCGCCAGCCTAACCTCAGAGAGGTAGTGACGAGAGGTCAATTTAGACACTTACTAAAGGTCCATTTAAAATATTTAAGAGTGACACTAAGCATGGTTTTATCGTAAACAATTTATAAAACAGGACTTAAACATCCTTCAAATTTCGTTCACATTTAACACTTTATATATTCGTCATATTAACAATTAATCAACATGGTGATTTAATCAAATAACAATAAATCAACGAAAGGAAAAATTTCTTCCAAAAGTCTTTTTAATAACTTTAAATCTTTGTCATTTCAATCGACAATTTAACCTTTCAGGCCAGTAATCAGGCAAATATCATAGCAACTACGCAGCAAATATCATGCGCAGGCAATGCCGATGGTCGAACGGCGCGGACCAACAATAATAAACTGTGCACTGCCGAGGGGTCGACTGGATCGAACCATAGATGCATCTATATGCCCCGCTCGTGAATCGATCATGCGACACGGTTAACATAATACGGCTAGCCTGCTCGAGAATCATACATGCGACTCAGGTGCTCATATGAATACACACACAAATACAGGGTCTTCCTGCTCGCGAATCACTCAAGCGACTCTGGCACCCAAAGTTACACATATCTACATAATAAATTCGTATTTTATCAAAAAACCATTTTTCTCAGGAAAGTGGTAAAATCTTTATTAAAAGAAACATGAAATATGGTTTTAAGAATCTTTGTTTTTGAAACTCATTTGTCAAGTTTAGTGATACTCCATGATACAACTCAGTCCAGGTACACAGATGTTCACAGTGGAAACAATTCTCTTTTTAGAAGGTTAACATTATGAGCCCTAGCTTTCCTTTAGACATTAAATTATGTTTTCGGTCATATTAGCCGTTTAATATTACATGCACGATTACTGGTACACACATAAAGCATGCTAGTGGGTCCTAGGCTACCCGAACAAGGTATAATAGTAGCTACGCACAGACTCCCGTCACCTCGTGCGTACGTAGCCCCCGAAGATAATAGCATATACTGATTTAATTCACCTAGGGGGACGATTCCCCCTCACAAAGTTAGAAAGGAGACTTACCTCGCTCTGAAATTCCAATACCGGCTTCCAAGCCCTTCCGATGACTCCAACGGACGCACAACGCTCCGAAACTACCACATAACGGCAAAGCAATGAATATTCATCCTAATACTCACAACAAATTCAGATTATATATTTTCCCAACCCCGCTCGGAGAAATGACCAAAATGCCCTCGGGCCCACATGCCCGCAATCCGAAATTTCTCGAAGATACATTATACCCATAGCCTTACTAACTCAAATATATAATTTATTCAAATATTCATGGTAATTCGTGGCTAAAATCTAAATTTACATTTTCTAGGTTTTTCTTCAAAAACCTCAATTTCCTACAATTTCCCATATCAAACTTATGTAATGATCTTGTATTCAACTTGGAAATGAGAAGGAATCACTTACCTCATGATGCTTGGTGAAATCTCCCTTGAAAAGCTCTCCAAAATCGCTTAAACCATGAAGAAATGAAGGTAATGAACCCAAAACTCTCGTTTTAAAACATTCTGCCCAGGTCGATTTTCGCACCTGCGATCCCCCAGGTGCAACCAAATCTCCCGCACCTGCGATTTTCCTCAACTTCAGCCCAAATCGCATATGCGCCCCACTGTCCGCACCTGCGGCTTCGCAGGTGCGGAATATCCATCGCACCTGCGGTCCCCAACCAAGCCCACACTCGCACCTGCGATACCCACGTCTCACCTGCGATCAAAGCCTCGCAGGTGCGGTTGCACCAGATGACAGTAGCTTCAGCCCTTTTTACAACTTCAACTTTGATCCGTTAACCACCCGGAATCCACCCGAGTCCCCGGGACCCCGTCCAAGCACACCAACCTATCCCAAAATATGACACGGACTTGCTCGAGCCCTTAAATCACATCAAACAACGCCGAAATCACGAATCGCACTCAAATCCAATACTTTAAGAACTTTGAATTTCAAACTTCTACATCCGATGCCGAAACCTATCAATCACGTCCGATTGACCTCAAATTTTGCGCACAAGTCATATTCAACATTACGGACCTGCTCCAACTTCCGGAATCGCATTCCGACCTCGATATCAAAACTTCCACTTCCGGCCGAATTTTCCAAAAACCTTCAAATTTCTATCTTTAGCCAAATGACTCCAAAATGACCCACAGACATCCAAATTCACTTCCGATCGCGCTCCCAATTCCAAAATCACCATACGGAGCTATTTCCAGACTCGAAATCTCAAACGGGCATCAACCTCACTGATATGCACTTCAAGCCTAAATTCATGAAATCCTTCTAAAATGCTAACTTCCACAATATACGCCGAAACGCTCCCGGGTTATCCAAAACCCGATCCGGACATACACCCAAGTCCGAAATCATCATACGAACCTGCTGGAACCTTCAAATCCTGATTTAGAGATCGTTTACTCAAAATCCCAATCTTAGTTGAGTTCTCCAACTTAAGGCTTCTGAAATAAAAAATTTCTTTCCAAATCAATTCTAAACTTCCTGGAATTCAATTCCGACTACGCCCACGGTTCATAATACCTGAAACGAAGCTACTCACGACTTCAAACTGCTGAACGACGCGCTAGATCACAAAACGACCGGTTGGGTCGTTACAATAGATTTTTGTCCTTCTAGGACTTATTCTAATAAGAGAATTTGCAGTGAGAATACAATTATTTTCTTTGGGTCAGCAAATGCATCTGGCACGCTTTGCATTGTAGATGAATTATCCTTTTATGAACTTCAAGTTCATACTATCTTTAAGGATCTAGAGGGACAAATAATAATTCATTCCATATAACTTTTTCTCAATTGTTTATTTTAACTTTCTTCCTCAATTTGGGAATCCATCTTTGTGCATTATGGTGTTAATCAAAATATACACCGCACATCAATAATAATAAAATGAAATTATTTGGTTCTTGACCCTGAACCACTTGTGAGAGGAGAATGTAATATACTTTTGTATATAATGTATATCAAAATGATATAAATAACTTTGTTTTCATAAGTAATAGTTTAGTTATTAAGTGGATGCACTCAATAAATCATTTTGCTAAACCAACTGTGATGTAAACCAATTTATCAAGTTGAACTGTCTTGAATAGAAAATTCTAAAATTACGCTCGAAATTAAATTATTGAGCAAGTTACCTCGCAAACACCAGGTTGCGAATTAATAATAATCGCACATGTAACCATCTTATAGATGCATCTTATGTGGTATACATGGCAGTTGAATGAGCCCATATTCACCTTTGATATTTTGTAGCATTTATAGGATTCAATCCCAATTTTAGTTGGTCTATTAATTAATGAGAACAAACAACATAAGTGAATCCATACAGAACTTTCTAGTTCTTTAATATTTACCCATTTGAATTCTCTTTTATTTTTGCACATCATACTTAAATTAACATGACTAAACCGATTATGCCAACTGGGTAGATTATCAATATTGATAAACCTTAGGATTACACCATGACGTGTGCAATTATGAATAAACTCCAATTTTATTATGATATAGGTTTTTATATCAATAAACTTCTGCTTTATTGTAGTTTTCTTTTGTTTGTGTAGTACAAACTGGAGAATAAAGCGAGTGACTTTTCACATACATATTACCCCACTACAAGTTGTAGTAACAGAAGATATTAAATCTTTCCTTTATTTATATTTTCATTATAACCAATCGTTTTTCTGAATACATTAGAAACTCATTAAGTTTCTTTGAGACTTACTACGACACCATACCTTATTGATAATCAATTTTATTTCTCAAAAGTAGTATAAGTGGCTCTTCTAGAGCTTTAAATTAATTTTGTTATCAATATCCATATGGTGAATATCTCTTTCAAAGAGAAGTTATATCATTATGGTCATGGTCAAAATCATTATAGGCAAGATATTTTTCTTCTATTACTTTTGCCCTGTAATAATCACATTGCCGTAATATTTTGGCATAATCACAATAGGTAAGTGATCAATGACTATTCATGCCATAATAATGAAATTGTTTTCTTATTTCATCTCAAACCTTTTTCTAGAGATTAGTGTGGTATATCCACTACCACTAGCACGTTCATATTCTTCCAAGAATGAATATGTATTCATAAATCAGATGATGTCACATTCACATCATGAATGGACCACAATCATCTATATGTGCTTTACAAAATCTCATGTCAAATCGATGATAAATATTATTTTCACGGAGTGAAGGGTTATTTTGAGAATCTTTATTATTCTCATTATCACAATGATGCCGATTATAATTTCGTCTATTGCCACGTCCACATCCATTTATACCTTCACGGTAATAATTTTATCTTCTTTCAGATTTATCACATATTGCTATCACATTCTCTTAAGGGGAATGAGAATGAAGCAAATCCAATGTGATGAGTTTTCACTTCGTTGCCCACAATCATACATGAATTTGATCATGACAAGACATAGAAATTTTACCGCTCCGGGTGGTTATAATTTCTTGCAAACTCTATTAGAGTTATAATCAAAGTTTATCATCTTTGCTTGTATTTAAAATCAAATTATAGAATTTGAAGAATTTAAAAGAGAAAAATAAAGTAAAATACTTACCTTAAATTCAGAATTTAATCATGAAGGAAGTTCATGAAACAATTGATAATCATTATGCTCAATTCCAAAGCTTCTATTCAACTGGTTAGAGTCTCGTGCTGATAACGTGTTATAAAACAATAAAAGAAGAAATGAGTATTGCAGAGAAAAAGAGAGAGAATTCTTATTGATTGAGATGAATTACAATAGAATAAGAGCCCTTTATTTATAGAGAAAGAATAATTTAGTCACCAAGTAAAATCTCTCTAAAATATAGACATTCACTTAAATAAAACTCTATTTATAACAAATTACGTGAATTAGATCTAATTATTCCAAAAAGTACATAAAATTTCAAATGAGCGGAGAGTATTCCACAAATTATGCGTGGTTAGATTTTCACTTTTTCATTTCCCTTCTCCGTTTTTCTGACCCCAATGTAATAAAAAAAATTTAAAATAAAAAGTAGAACGAATCCCGAATCTACTTTATGTGAAAGAAATCTTTTCTCACTTTCCCTAGTATTTTATATAAATACACACAAACTTGGTCCTTTTTCCTCTGCATCGCCCAACCCTCTCAACACCCAGAGCCAAAGGGAAAAGAGAAAAAAGCAAACAACAGTCTAATACCCATGGCTATGTCAGCTGCCACCTCCCAATCTTTCCTCCTCAACAACCCCACCACCCACCAGAACCACCCATCCCTCAAATCCACCACCCACCTCGCCACCTTCCCCACCACCCATGTCCACCCTACCACCACCCTCACCTCTACGTACAAATCTGTATCCATCACCTGCTCAGCCGCCACCACCACAACCACCTCCCTCCAAACAGCCTCATCCTCTACCTCCTCAGATCGGGTCTTCAACTTTGCTGCGGGCCCCGCCACCCTCCCTGAAAACGTCCTCCAAAAAGCCCAAGCCGACCTCGTCAACTGGCGCGGCTGTGGCATGTCCGTCATGGAAATGAGCCACCGTGGCAAAGAATTCCTCTCCATTATCCAAAAAGCCGAATCAGATCTCAAAACCCTTCTTAATATCCCCGAAAACTACGCCGTTCTCTTCCTCCAAGGCGGCGCCACCACCCAATTCGCCGCCCTTCCCCTCAACCTCTGCTCACCGGACGACGCCGTCGATTACGTCGTCACCGGTTCGTGGGGTGACAAGGCATACAAAGAGGCAGTTAAATACTGCAAGCCTAACGTCATTTGGAGTGGCAAATCTGAAAAATACACCAAGATCTCGAATTTTGAATCTTTACAACAAACCCCAGGTGCCAAGTATTTGCATATATGCGCCAATGAAACTATTCACGGAGTTGAATTCAAGGATTATCCTAAACCCAGTAATGAAAAGACCATCCTTGTTGCTGACATGTCATCCAATTTCTGCTCAAAGCCAGTTGATGTTAGCAAATTTGGTGTTATTTACGCTGGTGCCCAAAAAAATGTTGGTCCATCTGGGGTTACAATTGTAATTATAAGGAAAGATTTGATTGGAAATGCACAGGAAAGTAGCCCTGTGATGTTGGATTACAAGATCCATGCTGAGAACAATTCATTGTATAATACACCCCCTTGTTATGGGATTTACATGTGTGGGCTTGTATTTGAAGATCTATTGGCACAAGGTGGATTGGTGGAAGTTGAGAAGAAGAATAAGAAAAAGGCTGAGATTTTATACAATGCTATTGATTCTAGCAATGGTTTTTTTAGGTGCCCAGTTGAGAAATCAGTGAGGTCATTGATGAATGTGCCATTTACATTGGCTAAACCAGAATTGGAGGCTGAGTTTGTGAAGGCAGCAGCTGCTGAGAAGATGGTGCAGCTCAAAGGGCATAGGTCTGTTGGAGGAATGAGGGCTTCAATATACAATGCTATGCCTTTAGCTGGTGTTGAAAAGTTGGTTGCTTTCATGAAAGATTTCCAAGCTAAGCATGCTTGATTAGTATCTTGTTGTGTTTTACTTTGTCTTTTATGCTTTCATTATTTACTTTTGGTGTCTTTATGTTCTGTTGGCTTATTTGGGTTTAAGAGTCGAAATGGATGATATTTAAGCATGTGTTGGTCCTAGTGATTCTTCTGTGCTTCTAGGAGTTCTTTAGAAATATGGAAACTATTATTAGTACTAAAAATTTAATGAGAAAAAAAAAATTCTTCTGTTTTTTCTTTCATTGTTGAGCTGTTGGATCGTTCACTTTATGAGGAAAGATTGCAATATGATTGAATAACTGAAGCTGAGATCTTTTCAAGATTTGCAGGGGTTGTTTTGTAGACTGGTAGGGGCAGAACAGTATGACGAATTTATTCTGTTTAATATCGGACGTGCCATGTTATTTGTTAGTTTTACTGAATCATGAGAGACCCGCACACCTTAGTTCCCCTGTTTTCAACTGTTGTTGACTTCTAACTTGTCGGTAGTGTAATTGTCCCATGGATTGCTGCTTTGGGACCTGCTACCAACCTCCGTATAGGTATAGTCAATTATTCATGATCTAAAATGAAGATTTACGCAAACTTGGTTAAGTGGAATTGCTAATAACACGGGTTGGTAGGAAAGGGGTTTATAGATGGGAGTACTTGACGAAAAAGTGATAATTTTTTGTTAAACTAATTAATCGGATATTAAAGATGTTAATTCTAGTTAAAGCTAATAACTTCAGATTTAAAATTGGTGGAGTAGATGATGTGGAAGTTAATAAGACATATTTAATGCGCCAAATATCAAGTGCTAAGAATGTACAAAACGATATCAGAATATTAAAAATAGCAATAAATGACACTAAATGTAAATAAGGAGCCAGATTCACTCAATATTGAATGAGGTTGATGATTATTTCTCCTAACAATGATGAATAACAGGAATATAAGAGAATATTGAACCTTTTCTCGAATTAGGTGGAAATGACCCTATATAAAAAGAGCGAATCTCTTCATAAAGGTGTTTTTTGTATTTATCTAGAGAGCTTGCTTTTCTAAAGAGTTCTTGTCACCTCGAATATTACATCCGTTTTGTCTTATCTGTCATTCTATTTATATGAGATATTCTCAAAGAGCCCTAGAAGTACAAACATAGAGAATATTCAATAGAATATTCCCTCTGAAGATCCCAATACAAAACCAGCCATTACTTCCATCCGCACTGCTCGACCTCTATCGTGATTGACCGCTTGGCGACTCGTTCCATTGATCACTGGTCGACCTCAGCCAAACTGCTTATGATAATATACGAATTACTCATGATAATCACCTCTTCGTGTCGAATTTCCTCGTCTGATTTTGACTCATACAGTTAGTCTCTCCGCTTATCGAGGTTGTCTTTTGGTCGACCTCGGTGAGCGGACTTCATTAGGCGTAGTCGAGAAATTCAGGTGGGAAGGTTGAGCGGTGAAAGTCACGACCGAGATGGTAACCTGGCACTTTGAGAGCCACAACTTATTGTGATGTTGTTCTGAATGACGTCACGGCACTATGCGTCATTATTACGCATCTTCCCGATGCGTTACATCACTTGCCGTGCCCCTGTCGTTTCGATCTTTGTGCATTGACGGTTGATTTTCCGATCGAGTGTTTGTGTTCTCTATAAATAAGGATTGGGAACCCTTCGAGCAATCCTTTATGTTTCCTAGCCTTTGAACCTGCATATTTTCCTCTCTTCTTCTTTTTCTTCTTCCTATGTTCTTGCTCCAGTTCTCCTATTTCGCACCCTTACCCTCCTTTCTGGTTTGAGCGATTCTTGTTACTTCTACCTCTTTCGAGTTCGTATCTTCTGTACTTACAAACAACCAAAAATGGTTAATTGCACATCCTGGCTCTAGTGAGGCTTCTGACCCAATCCCACTAGCAGTGAGAATGCCTCCTCACGATGACGCTGCTGCTGAGGACGAAAGCTTTCCTACCGTAGAGGAAATCATTCCTCGTAGTGATAAAGTCAGGTCGTACTTCTCGAAACCGCCTGCAGGCGACCTGAACCTGTAGTATCCGAAATGGACGCGAGCGACCTCGTTGAGCTTAGGTCCAAGTACAACATCCCGACCCATATCGACCTGATCCCGGCTGGCCGCGACATAATTCATATTCATCGCCCTAGGTATTGCGCATTCTACGCGTATCCGTTCCAAGTGGGCTATTCTATTCCTCCGTTGGCGGAGGAATTCTGCCGCTATTACAGCATATGCACGGCCCAACTCTCCCACTATATTTACAATTTTTTCCTAATATTGATAAAGTACGCGGAACTAACCAACCGCAGGATTTCCATTCGCCACATGCTGCATCTCTTCGCGCCAAGCTTCCTTAGAGGTTCGATGTTACATCTTCGCTATCGTGGGAGCAAGGGTTTGGTGGTGAAGATGGACGATAAGGCCAATCGTCGATTTTGGTTCAACTTCTTCTACCTTAAGACTGAGCACGTGGTGGCAAACCCTATGGATTCCCTGAAGCGTGGAACTTCGCCCATAAGTATTTTTGCTGACTGATTGCTTGTTTTATTTATCTCATCGGTGACCTAATCGTTCCTCTTCTTCTTTTGTGCAGCCGAGAAAGATTCTCCAACGTTGGTCGCCGACATTCGTGACTAGGTAAGTCAAGTTTTGCGCCACATGTTGGGGATTCGTGAATGTTCGGCGTTCCACAAGAAGTTTGGACGTAAACCTTCTGCGACCGGTAAGTCGTTTATTTCGACCTTCTGTTGCTTCGTCTTTCGTCTTCTTTTCTCTCCCTTCTCTCCTGTAGTGGGGTTAGTTTAACTTATGTTTTTGCTGTCAGGTCGGAGGGCTTCGAGAAAAGTGAAGGCTCCTACCCCCGTTTTTCGTCAATCAGGTGCCTCAACTTGGTCTCTACTTGCTGCGACTACAGGCAGGTCCATTTAAACTGCTGCTTCTTCTCAAACCTCGACACTGTGTAGACCTAGCAGACGGGCGGCGGGCCCCATCGGTGGAGACTCCGGCTTCTCCTGATATGCACTTCGTAGGCGAGTCGTCGCCGAGTGAGGAGGAATTAGTTCCACAAAAAAGGTGGAGGGTAGAAGTCAGCGACGAGGCAGCTGGAGCTGAGGAGTCGACAAGGGGCGATCTTGAGCCGGTCATGGTTGCATCTGAGGGCGACATGGGTTTGGCCTCTACGACTTTTCCGCCCGCAGAGGTTGCAGAAACTGCTCCTTTGCCCGAAATCATCGTCGAAGAAGGGGGCGATCAGAGGCGGTGGAGGTCGTGCCGAGGAGTGATCCATCGCCGTCAGGACAGGCTGACATTCCTTCATCAACCGAGGAGAGAGGGAAGATCGTGGCCATAGACGACTATGAAATCGGTTCCGACGTGGACCCCGAAGAAGCGCATATGTTCCTCGAGGGGTTTACTCAGGTAGAGGTGAGGTTGGAGGGATCTACTCGCACGATAGTTGTTCCCCTGGACCGCGACTTGTTGGTGAATACAGAGAACGTGCTTCCTTCTTTGGGTCCTCTCTGCTCTAACGCCGAGGGCAGGACTTTACATACGTTTGATGATGCCGCTCTGTCATCGGGAATAGCTGGAATGGCTTTGAGGGTAAGTTTTTGGTTTTTCTGGTTCTCTTACCTTACGTTCTTCTCTCTCTATTTTTTGACTGACTTCTTTCTTCTGCTTTTTCTTTTTCATTAGAACATCATTTTGGAGATTGAGAGCGCCCGCCGAGAAGAGAAGCTAAGGGTTATTTTCAAGAAAAGGGAGGCGAAGTATCGAGAGTACCGCGCCAAGCACCATGAGATATGCATCCAATTTGGTGTGGACGGTAATTTCCAATCCCTTAGGGATGAACTAAAATAGAAGGATGATGAACGTGTGAGGGTCATCGGCAAATGTAGTGAGCTTGAGAGAGCGCTTAGAGTCAAACAGGAAGAGCTCGAAGTGAGCAAAGGGGTCAAGGCTGAGTGTGTCGATCTTCAAGCTCAAGTAGTATCCCTGCGGGCCGAACTTGAGCAAAGTTCGATCTCATCCAACGACTTAAGTGACGAGTTGATTGAAAAGACGGTGGAGTTGGAGAAGGTCGAGGAAGCCAGGGTGGGGGCTTTGGCGAAGGTGGCAGCATTGTAAGGTGCTACTTGCGTCCTCCGATCTGAGCGTACGAGTGATGCGGAGACGACCATGCTCAGGGAGGCAAGGCTTGGTGAGCGGATTGGAGGGATAGAGAGAGAGGTTTCGAACCTAAATGATTAGATCGCCGCTCTTGAGGCTGACATAGCGCAGCTGTTGGCTCGACCATCTTCCTCTCACACTTCCACTTATCCTAATGTTGCGCGGGATTTGTACGAGAAGTGGATCCATGCCGAGGACCAACTAGACATATTCTGGGACTTGATGACGACAGGGAGGGTTTCTGAGGTTGAGTTTGAGGACGCTCGTGCCAAGGCGCACGCAAATCAGTTCGCATGTGGTTATGATCCTGTCACGCCGGGGGCAGGCAATGGTGAAGACGAATTGGACGGGATCGAGCAAGGTGCTTGGTATGATGACGAGTACTCGGACGACGGTGGGGATGCTGCTGCTCAGTAGTTTTACTTTTGTAATCTTTATTTTTACTTTTGTGGGCGTCTGTTCCGCCCTTGTAAGATACCTTTTTGAATTGGAATGTTATTTTTGCTGTTTGTTTCCAAGCCCTCTGTTTTTCCTTGGATATTTTCCTCGTTTGGTTGCCTTGATTAGAAGAATTGTTTTGGCATGCGTTAACTCGAATGTGGTCGGGTTTGACTTTAATTAGTTCGAGCGAAGTCATATGTCGCCTTAATTAATTTGAACGAGGTTAACTGTGAATCAAATTCGAGCTAGGTCGAATGTTATTCTTAGTTAATTCGAACGAGGTTAACTGTGAATCGAATTCGAGATAAATGTTGTTTAGTTAGTTAGAACGAGGTTAACTGTGAATCGAATTCGAGCTAGGTCAAATGTTATTCTTAGTTAATTCGAATGGGATCGATTGCGAGTTAAATTCGAGTGAGGTCGAATGTGAGTTAAATTGTTGTAGAAATCAAGCAAGTGATCTTATTGATAATAGCTAAGAAACACGAGAAATATGTTTCAACTGGGGCCTAAATTACGATGCCCTTGGTTCCGAAGGGTGCGTACAAGATGTTAACGAAGAAGATGAAGACGGTGACAATGAAATAGTGCCAGACGACGACAATAATGGCGAATGCCAATTGTTTTTTATTTCTTGGGGTGTATGTTAAATTGTTGTATTGAATCTTTAATGCTAAATATCAATTAGATTTAACCCCATCGGAAACATAATTCTATTTCATACATTTTGCAACCTGAACGTTTTCATAAATTTAGTTCAACAAAATTACTCCAATAAAACACTATGTTTATCCTTGATAATTAGGCATATTGGATGAACTGCCACCTGGAGCTGAATTACCACCGCTTCCCAAACAAACTGAAGGACATTTACAGCGGCTATGTCATGTTTGGGAACATATGCCACATTTACGCGCATAAACGGTATCACCAACATCCATTTGGTTTCGTATACGCGTTCTTTTTGCACTTGTCGTTGACACACATAACCCTTGTTACACACCATTTTAAATGATTCTGGCGGCCAATAATGCTCAACACCCACTGGGTGCAACTATCCACTTTTAGGTGTTTAAGTATGTAGTAACACTATATTCTTTATCAACGTACCTCGTTGCCGCGAAACATGTATGTTGAAAGCACTTCATGGCATGTGAGCATGACAAGTGATAGATTGACCATTTTCCACAAGAGCATAATCTTCTAGCTTCATTTACGGTGTGTGTTTTATTCCCGCGGTTGTGATGTAGACCAGTGCGAATTTCAAAAATATTTCGCTCGCTGCAATACTCCAAAAATGAATGTCACTGTGCTCGCTTCCTATATTTCTCAGATCGTTTCATTGGTTGTGGCATAAATTCAACACCCCTTTTCATCAATGACGACGCACCTCTAGATCTTTCAACAAACCTCTCCGCCATCTGCTTGAATGACATCCGCATCATGGCAGTGACAAGCAATCGACGTGAAAACTTCAATAACCCATTGAAAGACTCTGACACATTTGTAGTCAGAATTCCCCATCTTCTGCCACCATCCACATGCAAAGTCCACTTGTCAATCTCATACGATAGGCTTCTAGGTCTTCCTGCCTAATCATTCCATTCGCCTTCTGAATTTACACTCTTGGTGATCTGTTGCAGCCATCCACATTAAATCGTACAAGTCCTTGTTCGAATAAGACCTCTAGAAGTTGGACTTCAAGTTCCTAACACAGTATCAATGGTAGGCATACGGTTCCTGCCATGCACACAAATTCTGTATAGAACTTAAAATACTGCCATGCTAATCACATATTAGACAAATACCTGAACGTTGTTTGACAATGTGCTCCTTCAAGTGGTTCAAAAATAATTTCCACGTCTCTTGGTTTTCATTGGTAGAAATAGCAAATGCTAGGGGAATTATACTTCCATTAGCATCTACAGCAACGACGATCAACAACTTAATATCTTACTTTCCATAGACATGAGTGTCGTCTATGGTATATTACCGGCTGACAATGCATGAAACCGTCAATGGATGGTTTAAATGCCCAGAACACATATCTGAATATGTATTCTGGTATTCCCGGACTCCTCTCAAGCTACCATTCAATAACGGTCCCGGGGGTTAAAGTGTTGCAATGCAGCCATGTACCAGGGTAGAGCGGCAAATGACTTATCCCACTTTCCGTAAACAATTTCAAATGCACGTTTACGCCCGAGAAAATGCCTTTATTTTGGTAATGATACATCCATATACCTAGTGGACAAATGTTATACACTCTTTGATCTTGTACCTTATGGACGCTTCAATGTGTGGAATTAAGACAAGATAAATCAAGCCAGCATTCAAGTTAAAATGATTCCCATTGAATGTGTCCATTTCACAATTGTGGGTGCCAATGTATTTCCCCACAATCCACATATTTGTTTTCAACTTTCTTGCACGCAGCATCCAGTTACAACCTTGAAACCATCTACGACAAAGAACCTTGTATACTTTCGGAGATGACTCATAAACCACGATCTCACGATATTCTTTTATGTTGTGCATTCGTAACGATCTGCTTAGGCGTGCTTTTTCAGCAAAAAACATGACCTTTGACAACATTGTTGCTCTAGATTCCTCCCACATTTCTGTCCGAATTTCGCCAAGATCCCTTGTGAGGGCATCGAAATCTGGAATACTTGGAAACTGATCAAGGTAGTGAATCTCCCTTGAATGAAACGGCACATGTGACTCGTACACTCTTGGACTAACGGGAGGTGGAGCATGCTCCCTCATCAAATCAGGTTCATCATTCTCGTCCTCATCATCTTCACCCTCACTAAGGAAGGGTACATCATCTCCAGACTCGCCAACATTTTTGTCATAATCACTATAATCTTCCTGACTCTACGCATATGCCAAATCCCGATTAAATATCTCGTCTTCGGGCAATTGAGTAAGGACATGACCTTCAAGTTGCTCGTTATCACTGCACAACCAATAAAATAATGAGTTTCTCAAATTCATCCAAACATTACATATAAACTTTATCACTTCACTTACAAATCATAATGTGTTGATATCCCATGATGCACATTATCCTATTGATGATGACTCCTGGATGGACCACCATGAACCAACGCACCAAAACAAAGCATATTCCAACTGTCCGTTGGTTCATAACTTGTAAAATTCATATCTGATCGGTACCTCCAGTGGAATATATGAGTGTTAAAACACATTCAATACATAAAAATAAACATCGTAACACAAAAGGAAAATTGAAGTTTACCACTTGTCACACCTCCTTTTTCCGAGGAATAGGGAGTTATTCCAATTAAAGTGACATTATTCAAAAAGAGATCAATTTTATTTAATTTTAAAGAGTCGCCACTTGGAATGGAGTTTTTAGGTGTTCCAAGTCACCAACTATAAATCCCTAATCAAGAAAATTTGACTTTGTTTTGAAGTCTGCAAACACAGAAGACCACGTAAGGAATTCTGTTAACCCGTGATAAGGTGTGAGGCACTCCCGAGTTCCGTGATTTTAGCACGGTTGCGCAACTATTAATAATTGGCCTAATTATCTCCTATTATGCATTTTTAACTTCCTAACCGCTTTTAGTAGAATTTTAATGGTTTTTACGATTTATGGAATTTATTTAAATAAGTCGCGATGTGGCGCACGTGAAAAATATTTATTTTTATTATTATTTGAAGTTATGGTCGAGTCACGTGAAACACACACTCGAATTAGGGATTGCGAATCATGACTATGCCACATGAAGCGTACCTATAGTCACGATAATTATTATTAATCGCGCCTGAAGCAAGCTACGATGTCCATAGGTGATTATTGGTCTAAACTAATTTGAGATTCAAATGTATGGGTCATGACTTATGTATAGACATTGTGAGTTTGAGAAAATGGTTTTAATCGTCTAACTCTTTAGCGGGTGATCAAATGCAATCCCCTACCTTGTAACCTACAGATTAACGGCTGACTATATTGTTCTTGTTGGAAGCCATGTGAATTAGCTAAGGGTAGGGGTCATTAATAATGAATTACGTTTTACAGGGATGCTTGTGATTATTCCAACTTAACTCTGTTTTTTGTCATTACAGGTTGGTTCAAACAAAGGAATCTAACAGAAAAGAGCATTGCCCACAAGGTTCTGTCTTTCAAAATCAAACATGACATATTAACGTTTAAACAAGTCCGTTACTGAATTACAAATGACTAAGGCGTCAGTAAACTTATAACACGATCAAACTGGGACGAGCATGTCAATACCGTGAGGTCCGTCCCATTGGTTGGAAAAAGTTGGCAATAGCCTTGTGCCTATTTTGTCTATGCGATGGCAAAGATATTTAGTAGAAGATTTTACTTGGAGCCAAATTTTAAGATTTGTGGAGGAGAATTAATAATTCTCATGTAGCATTCTTGGGGACTAAGTTTTGCTCTCCTATAAAAGGGGAGCTCTTTCACTTCTTCAATCACACCAACAAAGAGAGAAAGAAAGAGTGAGGCATCACTGACAGAGTATAAGAGAATAGTCTGTGGGGAAAAATAGAGAGTGTGAGACATATTGTAGTGAGGTGGAAATATCAAAAGAGGGTTATTTCTTTTGAGTATTGTAGGTCTTTGAAGTATTTTACTCGGGTCTACAAAGTGTAAAATTCCTTACTATAGTGATATCAGTTGCTCGTCTCGGGGTCGTAGTTTTTTCCCTTATTCAGAAGGGTTTTCCACGTAAAAATCTTGGTGTCATTATCGCTTTTTTATTATTGTTGATTAACTTATCTTGGTGCTACGCTATTATTCCGCTTTTATTACCGTGAATATTATTTCTGTGGGTGGTTTATTCCCAACAACTGGTATCAGAGCATAGATTCTACTCGTTCACAGGAGTACTATTCACTGTCGATAGTACTATACTCGGAGATAAATAAAAATGTCCGGAGTAAAGTACGAGGTAGTAAAATTCAACGGAGATAGCAGTTTCGCAACATGGCAAAGAAGGATGAAGGATCTGCTCATTCAACAGGGATTACACAAGGTACTAGATGCTGATGCCAAAAAGCCTGATACCATGAAAGCTGAGGATTGAGCTGACTTGGATGAAAAGGCTGCTAGTGCAATCAGGTTGCACTTATCAGATGATGTGGTAAATAACATCATTGATAAATATATCGCATGTGGTATTTGGACAAGGTTGGAAATCCTATACATGTCCAAAACGCTGACAAATAAATTGTACCTGAAGAAACAGTTATACGCCCTACACATGGGTGAAGGTACAATTTTTTTGTCACATTTAAATGTGTTTAACGGACTATCACACAGCTTGCCAATCTCGGAGAGAAATTCGAGGAAGAAGATAAATCCATCTAGCTATTGAACTCGTTTCCATCTTCATATGATAATCTGGCAACAACAATCCTGCACGGTAAGACTACTATTGAGTTGGAAGATGTCACATCGGCTCTTCTACTCAATGAAAAGATGAGAAAGAAGCCTGAAAATCAAGGACATGCTCTCATCACAGAAGGCAGAGGCAGGAGTTATCAAAGGAGTTCGAGCAACTATGGTAGATCCGTAGGTCGTGGGAAGTCCAAGAACCGATCCAAATCAAAAGGCAGAAATTGCTACAATTACGATCAACCAGGTCACTTCAAAAGAGATTGCCCAAATCTAAGGAAGGGCAAAGATGAAACCAGTGACCAGAAGAATGACGACAACACAACCGCCGTGGTGCAAAATAATGATAATGTTGTTCTCTTCATAAATGACGACGAGGAATGCATGCATTTGGCAGGTCCAGAGTCGGAATGGGTGGTTGACACAACAACACCTTACCATGCCACACCGATAAGAGATCTTTTTTTACAGATATGTAGCAGGTGATTTCGGCCCTGTGAGAATGGGTAACACAAGTTACTCAAATATTGCGGGGATTGGTGACATTTGTATCAAGACAAATGTCGGATGCACATTGGTTCTAAAAAACGTGCGGCATGTACCTGATTTGCAGATGAACTTGATCTGGGGAATTGCTTTAGACCGAGATGGATACAAGAACTATTTTTCAAATCAAAAGTGGAGACTCACCAAGGGATCATTGGTGATTGCAAAGGGAGTTGCTCGTGGCACGTTGTATATGACAAATGCAGAAATATGCCGAGGTGAATTGAACGCGGCACAAGATGAGATTTATGCAGATTTGTGGCACAAAAGAATGGGTCATATGAGCGAGAAGGGATTAATGATTCTTGCTAGGAAATCACTCATCTCTTTTTCCAAAGGTACAATGGCAAAACCTTGTGATTACTGTTTATTTGGTAAGCAGCATAGAGTCTCATTTCAGACATCGTTTCAAAGAAAATTGAATATACTTAATTTAGTATATTCTGATGTTTGTGGTCCAATGAAAATTGAATCGATGGGCGGTAACAAATATTTTGTTACTTTTATTGATGATGCTTCACATAAATTGTGGGTTTACATCTTGAAAACCAAAGATCAGGTGTTTCAAGTTTTCCAGAAGTTTCATGCTCTGGTAGAAAGGGAGACAGGTCGAAAGCTAAAGCGTCTCCGAAGTGACAATGGAGGTGAGTACACTTCAAGATAATTTGAAGAGTACTGTTCAAGTCATAGGATCAGACATGAAAAGATAGTTCTTGGAACCCCACAGCACAATGGCGTAGCCGAGAGGATGAATCGCACCATTGTTGAGAAGGCGAGAAGCGTGCTCAAAATGGCTAAACTGCCTAAGTCATTCTGGGGTGAAGCAGTTCAGGCAGCCTGTTACCTGATCAATAGGAGTCCATCAGTTCCATTGGAGTTTGACATCCTAGAGAGAGTTTGGACCAACAAGGAGTTGTCCTACTCACATCTAAAAGTGTTCGGTTGCAAAGATTTTGCACATGTGCCAAAGGAGCAGAGAACAAAGTTGGATGATAAATCTGTTCCTTGCATATTCATCGGATATGGAGATGAAGAGTTCGGGTACAGATTGTGGGATCCTGTAAAGAAGAAGGTCATCAGAAGCAGAGATGTAATCTTTTGAGAAAGTGAAGTTGGAGTTGTTGATAATATGTCAGAGAAGGCCAAGAATGGTATAATCCCTAACCTTGTTACCATTCCTTCTACTTCTAACAATCCGATAAGTACAGAAAGTAGGGTCGACGAGGTTGCAGAGCAGGGGGAGCAACCTGGTGAGCTTATTGAGCAGGGGGAGAAACCCGGTGAGGTTATTGAGCAGGGGAAGAAACTTGATAATGATTTCGAGCAAGTGGAGCACCCCACTTGAGGAGAAGAACAACCTCAACCTCTGAGGAGATCAGAAAGGCCAAGGGTAGAGTCATGCAAGTACCCTTCTACAGAGTATGTCCTCATCAGTGATGAGGGGGAGCCAGAAAATCTTAAGGAGGTACTGTCCCATCCAGAAAAGAACCAGTGGATGAAAGCCATGTAAGAAGAGATGGAATCTCTACAGAAAAATGGCACGTACAAGATGGTTGAACTTCCAAAGGGTAAAAGACCACTCAAATTCAAGTGGGTATTTAAACTCAAGAAAGATGGAAATGGCAAGCTGGTCAGATACAAATCTTGATTGGTGGTTAAAGGCTTCGAACAGAAGAAAGGTATAGATTTTGATGAAATTTTCTCACCTGTTGTAAAAATGACTTCTATTCGTACAATCTTGAGCTTAGCAGCTAGCCTAGATCTTGAAGTGGGGCAGTTGGATGTGAAAACTGCATTTCTTCATGGAGATTTGGAAGAGGAAATTTATATGGAGCATCCAGAAGGATTTGAAGTAGCTGGAAAGAAACACATGGTGTGCAAATTGAATAAGAGTCTTTATGGATTGAAGCAGTCACCAAGGAAGTGGTACATGAAGTTTCACTCATTCATGAAAAGTCAAGCATATATAAAGACTTAGTCTGATCCATGTGTATACTTCAAAAGATTTTCTGATAACAACTTTATTATATTGTTGTTGTATGTGGATGGCATGTTGATTGTAGGACAAGACAAGGAGATGATTGCAAAGTTGAAGAGAGATTTGTCCAAGTCATTTGATATGAAGGACTTGGGCCCAACACAACAAATTCTGGGGATCAAGATAGTTCGAGAGCGAACAAGCAGAAAGTTGTGGCTATATCAGGAGAAGTACATTGAACGTGTACTGGAACGCTTCAACATGAAAAGTGCTAAGCCAGTCAGCACACCTCTTGCTGGTCATCTGAAGTTGAGCAAGAAGATGTGTCCTACAACAATGAAGAAAGGGAACATGGCCAGAGTTCCTTATTCTTCAGCAGTCGAAAGCTTGATGTATGCAATGGTATGCACCAGACCTGATATTGCTCATGCAGTTGGTGTTGTTAGCAGGTTCCTTGAAAATCCTGTACCTAAGAGGTACCATAGGAGATTGCTTGTGTTTTGGAGGATCTGATCCAATCTTGAAGGGCTACACAGATGCCGATATGGCAGGTGATATTGATAATCGTAAATCTACTACTGGATACATGTTCACATTTTCAAGGGAGGCTATATCATGGCAGTCGAAGTTGCAGAAATGTGTCGCACTCTCTACAATTGAAGCAGAGTATACTGCCGCTACTGAAGCTGGCAAGGAGATGGTATGGCTGAAATGATTGCTTCAAGAACTTGGATTGCACCAGAAGGAATATATAGTCTATTGTGACAACCAAAGTGCAATAGACTTGAGCAAAAACACCATGTATCATGCAAGGACAAAGCATATCGACGTGAGATATCACTGGATTCGAGAAAGAATAGAGGATGGATCTATGCAGGTCAAGAAGATCCATACAAGTGAGAATCCTTCGGATATGCTGACCAAGGTGGTACCAAGAGACAAGTTCGAGCTATGCAAAGAACTTGTCGACATGAACTCAAACTAGCAACCTCGGTGTTGCCTCCTTCAAGTACATGTGACTGGAGGGGGATATTGTGAGGTTCGTCCCCTTGGTTGGAAAAAGTTGGCAATAGCCTTATGCCTATTTTGCCTATGCTATGGCAAAGATCTTTGGTGGAAGATTTTACTTGGAGCCAAATTTTAAGGTTTCTGGAGGAGAATTAATAATTCTCATGTAGAATTCTTGGGGACTAAGTTTTGCTCTCCTATAAAAGGGGAGCTCTTTCACTTCTTCAATCACACCAACAAAGAGAGAAAGAAAGAGTGAGGCATCACAGACAGAATATAAGAAAATAGTCTGTGGGAAAAAATAGAGAGTGTGAGCGATATTGTAGTGAGGTAGAAATATCAAAAGAGGGTTATTTCTTTTGAGTATTTTAGGTCTTTGAAGTATTTTACTCGGGTCTACAAAGTGTAAAATTCCTTACTATAGTGATATCAGTTTCTCCTTGTCACGACCCAAATTCCCAACCTTAGGGATCGTGATGGTGCCTAACACCATACTTGCTAGGCAAGCCAATGTTAGAATTGAGTAGCTAACTTCCTTTGATTATCTTCTTAAACATCAATAAATAAATCTAACGTAAACTTAATTTAAATGATGTCCAATGATAAAATAATAAACAATTGAATAAAAACGAACCACGAACTAATTATATAAATAACTCTAAGATTACCCAGGGTCTGGTGTCACAATTCACGAACTACTAAAGAATACTACAAATACTGGGCCGAAAGAAATAATGTAACTGTTCTGAATAAAATAAAACAGCGTTTATGGAAATAGGAGAAGACTCTCGGGATCTGCGAACGCCGACAAGTATACCTCGTGTCTCCGAATAAATGAATAGCCGCTCTAAATATCTCTATTGCTGGTCGATATCTGGATCTGCACAAAAGAGTGCAGAGTGTAGTATCAGTACAATCGACCCCATGTACTGAGTAAGTGTCGAGCTTAACCTCGACGAAGTAGTGACGAGGCTATGACGGGGCATTAACAACATATAACCTGTGACAATAATATATACTATAACGCAATAAAATAATTCTACACGAACAAGAAAAATATAACCGAGACAATAAATATAAAGCAAGAAGGAAATCTAAACAAATAATTAAGTATTACAATAAAAATGAAATAACTCAGCCGCCTTTTCCAGGCCTCAGCTATAACCAACTCTCAAATAATTTTCAAGGTTCCAAACTTTAACTTTAGATAGAAGTAGTGCTAAAATATGAAAAATAGTAATATAAAATTGTAAGTTTTCAAATCTTTGTTTTTCTTTAAAAAAATCAATAAAAATATAAATGTCCTCCCTTATCGCTCCTTGTTGCGATGTGCAACCCGTTCCCACCTGTCCACCCTTATTGCTCCTCCCTATAAATATATCACCCTTATTACTCTTGTTGCGGCGTGCAACCCGATCCCACCTGTCCACCCTTATTGCTCCTCCCTATAAATATATCACCCTTATTACTCTTGTTGCGGCGTGCAACCCGATCCCACCTGCCTACCCTTATCACTCATTGTTGCAGCGTGTAACCCGCTCCCACCAGACAATCACATCTCTTTATTTATAAAAAGGATTTTCACAATTTAAGTCAAATCCTTTCACAATATTTATGTCTCAACAATTGAAAACGAAACAAGTTTCACTTTAAATAATAGAAAGAGCAGAATATGAAATAATGACAATAAAACAATGAGTGTTCCAGCCTTTAATTTATAAACAATAAAAATATAAATGTCCTCCCTTATCGCTCCTTGTTGCGGCGTGCAACCCGATCCCACCTGTCCACCCTTATTGTTCCTCCCTATATATATCACCCTTATTGCTCATGTTGCGGCGTGCAACCCGATCCTACCTATCCACCCTTATCACTCCTTGTTGCGGCGTGCAACCCGCTCCCACCGGACATATCATAACAGTTTATTTATGAGACTTTCACAATTAAGGCTAAGCCTTTCACAATACTTTTATTTCCACAATTT
>ML308340.1:0-31298 GCA_005239505.1 Nicotiana paniculata
CTATATTACTTGTCGACCACGTACACTTGCGTGTGCATTGGGAAATCAACCAACAGCTATGCACTTGAATAGCCATGGATTGTCGTCAGATTTATTCACTATGGAGGCCTGGTTGGGGGTTAATAAGTGTTTAGTAGATACTATGGTAGGGTTGGGGGGTGACCCTTTTGAAGTTGGCCCCCTATATGGACTTGTGGCTGGGCCAAAGCAAGCTCTTTCGTCAGACTGCTAGCTGCAGTTTGTGGGCCTGGTCTTTGTTTGGAATGGGGAAATATCAAAATGAGTGGTTGTTGATTGGACTCAGTGTCCAAGTTATTATGGTTCTCCTTTGGACTAGACCTTTCCATCCTTTTTGCATTGTATTTGGGCTCGTCTTGTGGGGCTTGGGCTTTGGAAAACTAGCAAAAATATTAAAACTGTTTAGGTTAGCCTTGTTTTTGTTATCAAGATCTTTACCAGGTTTATTAACTTTTATTGTACCAAAAATATTTTTATTTTTATATTTGAAGGTCTTGGTTTTCAAAAACTTATCGGAGGTTGCATCAAATATTTTTACCTAAATTTCATGCTCCATTATTGCGGTGGTTGGGGTTCTTTGCAACTTTTGTTTGCCCCTGGTTAGTGGGATTATTGGACTTCTTTCTTCTAGAAAACTTTGTCGTTTTCCATTCATCTTCCACTCTTTGTGCATTGTTTACTCCGAAACATTCAAGTTTTTTCTGAGATGGAATTTGTGGAGGTATCCTATGACTGCATGATTTTAGTGTATGGCTTAGTCTCCCACAACCCCTACACAGAATCCCCCACCTTCATAAACAACCACTTGTTTATCGTGTCCAATGATAACTGAAGTCACCACAGGAACTTCTAGTGGTATTTGAATGCAAATTCTCACATACCATCCTCTTAGAGTGGAGAGGTTCATGTGTCTACCTTAAGTATATCATTGAACTCTGGAGGGAGTTGCGGCAGGCGAATCCATATGGCAGCGGATGATAAGGTTGCTTTCTCTGGGACAAATTTTGGTTCCCATCTTCATATGGAGAGGAAATTATTGGCTATAAAACAAGGTGCTTGATGTAGTGATTTTACCATGTTTTCCTCAAGTCCAACAAAAAAATCTCATCCTAGGTCAATAAAGATTAACTATTTGGATGATTTCCAAAGATCAACAAGTTTGGAGCAGAGGTATTGATGGGGTGCTCTATGGCCAAATACTTTGATGATAAGGGAGAATCTTCATGGTTGGTATATGCGACTTTTATCCTCTTGTGATTACAAAATAGGACCAAGCTTCTCCTTCCCGTTATCCATGGTATTATTTATAATTGGTTCATTCTCATACTATTGAGATTGACTAGTTTCGTTCTTGTCAAGAAGCATTTTCTTGAAAGAGTGTGGTGGAGTGGAGTCTTCATCCATATGAGTGTGAGTCCTGTCGGATGGTTTCGGGGGGGGGGGGGGGGGGGGGATGTGGGGAGAGTTCAATGGTGTTGGTTATTGTCCATGATTTAGAGAGAAGTCAAATATTCTCTCTCTGGACCAAAAGAGGTTTTGTGAATCAGGATTTTTGAAAATGATGAATATTGGTCACATATATAGCTAACTCAATAAAAGAATAAATTTTGCTCCACTTAAGTCCTCAAATGCCCGTAGTGTGACTTTTGATAATTTATGCAGGAATATCTTATAAAAATTATTGTTATTTATGTGACCTAATACTAAAAATAAATAAGTAAGAAAAATATTTTATTACAATTCTTTAAAGATTTGTTAAATATACAAAAATTGAATCCTTTGATCTTTTAGAGATTTTGAGAATGAGGAAATTGGCCCTATAGTTCCTAAAGAATTGATAAGTAAAGATATAAAGTTTAAAAATAACTAATATTGAGTTACATAATATTTTACAATAAATAACTTAATATATAAAATACAATATAGAGAGCTCTCATTTGTTGGAATGGATTCAAAAGAATGCAAACTAGTTAATGACAACTCTTATGTCAGAAGGTTATGTCAATTGATTAGTTATTTGTATCCTATCATGTATTTCTGTCGTAAAGAGCTTATGAGTGAAAATAAGTAACTCAAGTAAGAATATCTTTTAATAGTAGAGATGGTAGCTACAGCTCGTTTACAATATAAAATCATATGAAGTTGGTACTTTATAATAAGAAATCATATTGATATTAACGTATTCAAACTAAAAGAATGGTTAGTCAATTTTTGCTAAGTGGATAGAAAATAATATTTAGTTTTAAACTCTTAAATAATAGACACTTTTTAAGAAGGAATTATAATAAAATTATCATATTCAAACTAGAGTAATGCTAGGACACTTCAATAAGCGGAAAGAAAAATAGTGCTTGATTCTATGGTCGTAAAGAATATATTTGGAAGATACTAATTCTGTTAGAATTCAAATTTTAAGTGCAAACAATTTTTCAACAACAATAATAAACCCAATATATTATCACAAATAGGGTCTGGGGAGAGTAGTGTGTACATAGACCTTATCCTTACTTGGTTAAGCTAGAGAGGTTGTTTCCAATAGACCATCGGCTTCAAAAGAGTGAGAAGAAGAAGACGAGGGGGAAGAAGAAGAAGCGAGAGAAAAAGGGAAGGGGAAGGGGGGGGGGGAGAATAAGTAGTATTAAATAATAAAAGGAAATACAATACTAGAAGCAAACTAGATCACATGATGTAATAAAGATCTACTTAAGAATATACAAGAACATGAGTGCTACTAAAGTAACTGGTAAGAAAAGGAGAAACTTACAACCACCTACTGACCTCATATCTTATTCCTCGATCTCCATGCCTTCCTATTAAGGATCATCTCCTCAGTAAGCTGAAGTTGCATCATATCCTGCCTAATCACCTCTCCCCAGTACTTCTTTGGCCTACCTCGACCTCTTTTCAAACCCTCCATGGCCAACCTCTTACATCTCTTAATAGAAGCATCAATTCTTCTCCTCTTTACATGTCTGAACCATCTTCGCAAACAACTTTTTCCACTATCCAATTATATAATTAACGACAAGTAGGAGATGTTTGGTGGTTAACTCAGATTATTAACCTTTTTTCAATTTTAGGCCCATTGAGTATTTATTATCTTTCTAATCCAATTTTAATTTTCATGATTATTGTGAAAAATATGATTCCTTCTTTAGTGCTAACCATTATGAAAAGATTTAAATTCATAAATATTAGGAATTGTTACATAATTCAAATAAAGAGAAACTTTGACCACATGAATGTATTCATATCATATGAGAAAACCTTGGCAGCTTTAAAGCGCATAAGAGGAAACTTTTAAATTGAAGTTGCTTAGAGGAGAATGTGGTCGGTCATAGTGTTGCTACTCCTTAAAAGTAATCATATAATTGATGAATTTAATTTATGTAGCAATTTGAGAACTAATTATGTCCTATGATATCCGGATTGAAAGGAACACTCGGGTATATCAAAGCAGAGCTACAAGCAGAGAGAATATTGCATAATTTGAAGACTATTATATGCATCTGGGTTAGGAGGAATAGAAAATTGTCTGATTTTCCTTCTTCTTTACATGTTATTTTGTAATCAAGGCTGATCGTGTCATAGGATATATTTTGAGAAGGGTTTAAATTGGTTGTTTGCCCTTTGGTTTTGCATAGTAACTTGATAATTAATTAAAAAAATTAATTGCAAAAATAATTTGATTTTTTTTATAAACCTAAACATTTGAAAAATATTAAAAATTATTTTGGCCAGTGTGAACATCAAAATAGTGTGGGCTTGCCATTTTTTGGATTGTTAATTAAAAAATAGCTAGCATTTATAACGTAATTGAAAAATAGTCACTATTTAATATTAAGATAAAATCCAAACGAAAATACTCTTAGCTGAAATACGAAAAATTTCAGCATGTTATTGTATGGGTCAAAATCAGGCTAGGCTTAGCGGATGTAAATGGACGAGCTGTGGTCGAGGTCGAGCAAGGCCCAGTAGCGAGGAGTCGCCAAGCGAGAGACTATCACCGAGGTCAAGTAGAGAACGAGTAGTAGCGATGGTTAAAATAGTCTTAGAACTATGAAAATGAATATTCTATTGAATAGTCCGTTGATTGTACTTTTTAGGGTTTCCTACGAATATCCCTTATAAATAATAGGAGATAGGGAACAAAAATGGGATCTTCATTTTTTCTGATAAGAGCATCTAGTAAAAGACTGACTATCAGGAATATATACAAAAGCTTGTCTTGTCGTTCCTGTTTGGTTTTCATTGTTTGTTCTACTTTTCTACTCACAAGATCCAAGAACATTTTGCCCATCGTCATAGTTTATTATCACACGTTGCTGTCAGAAGAAGGAATCATCCACACCATTCAATATTTGGGTGATAAATTTCCTCTATTTACTTTTATTGCCCTTTGTCACATTTATTGCTTACCATTACTCTCATATTTATTGACAATCATTGAGCATATACTTAATATTTAACAATCTCGATCACAGTCTCATATCACCGACATCCTTTAATTTTAGATCTAGGATTTATTATGCTTAACTAGGATTTGCCCATTATTACACTACGTAATTAGTTTAACAGAAAGTTCAACACTTTTTGGTCAAACAATTTGGCGCCGTCTGTGGAAATTTTCTAGTTAAAATTTTAGTTCTTTCTAGATCTAAAAAGAAAAAGAACAAACAACAATAAAGCTTTCTTTTTCTTGCTTGCACGAACTAACAATGACAGGAAAAGGGGAGGAAAGATTGAAAGCAGTGGCAGGCGTCACTACTAACCTCCTAAGCACCATCAATAAGGTTAATAGAGATGACGAGGAGAACGTGACGCCAAACGCCTCACCCAGGCGGAGTGACTCACCCTCCCTCCTAATGGGAGCGTTATCGCCTCTCATGGGAAGGGAGCCTCTACGTCTACAACGGAGGATGCACCGCCGACAGTGAAAAAACTATTGGAGGCGTGGCTGACAAGTACTCTAAAAAATATACTCGACAAACCCACTCAAGGGACGAGTAGGAACACTGTACGAGTCGACATCACAACGACTACCAACGAGCAACAGGCCCCTCCCCCAACAGGTATCACTCACACTGTTGATGATACAGGTACAATGCCCTCGCAGTCATTCTGAGGAAAATAGAAGAGATGGAGAATGAGAATAAAGCACTTTACGACCAAATGAGGGAACACCAAGAAAGGGTTGATAAGATACCAGGCGCCCCGAAACTCCTGCCAAAACAGGACGTCGGCCGGTTCGTGGAACAACCATACAACGAGGAGGCGGCTCCACATGCCATACCCAAAACCTTCAGAATGCCACCATATTTAAAAATATACGACGGTACAATGGACCCTGAAGACCACATCATCCATTACGTCACGGCGGTAAAGGGTAACGACCTCACGAAAGAACAAGTGTCGTCGGTACTGTTGAAGAAATTCGGCGAAACCCTAACAGGGGGAGCCCTAACATGGTACTCACAATTACTAGCACATTCTATAGAAACATTCGAGGAAAATGGCCGACAAGTTCGTCACCGCCCATGCCGGGGCCATGAAAGTTGAAGCCAGGGTGAATGATATATTCGCTATTAAACAATCGCCCGACGAAGGACTCAGGGACTTCCTCGCCCGATTCAACAGAGTGAGAATGAGCCTTCCGAATGTGTCAGAGAGAATAGCGGTAGAGGCTTTCCATAATGGTTTAAACAGGAACGGGTCGAGGGAAATTAGAAAACTATTGAGCAGACTCATGAAATACTCCCCACTACCTGGGAGGAAATACACAATTCCTACTGCGCCGAAGTGAGAGCAGACGAGGACGGACTTAATGGACCAACCCAACGGTTGACATCGGTCCAGATGGAGTCGAGGAAAGACCGTCAAAATGACGGTCGAAGGGACCATGTAGGTACACGTATCAATCGTAACAGGAATCATCTGTACACCAGAATGGTCGTCCTACCACCTTCCCGCCATGACGATGGCTCATCTAGGCCATAGACAGGGACTCACCGAAACGAAATAGGTATGCCTCCACTACTATCTGCTCATAATTTTTGTGTTTATCCTTCAGAAATAGTCTACACCCTAGAGAAGCTCGCCCCCTAGGTAAAATGGCCGTAAAGGATGAAGTCCGACCCAAACACCAGAAAACCGAATGCCCTATGTGAGTTCCATCAGTAACGAGGCCATAAGACCGAGGACTTTATAGACTTGCGGAAAAAGGTAGTAAAAATGCTCCACCAAGGACATTTGAGGGAGCTGATGAGCGACCAAGGAAGGACCAATTTCGCCCAAGGGAGGGAACAACATCAAGGCATAGGAGCATAGCAATTACCAAAGTCGGGATCAGAGGGAGACGTCATCAAAGACCCCGACGTTGTGGAGGACACATGATCAACAGTGGAATACCTTGATCCCGTTCAACTGGACGAAAACGACCACAATTAAAAAGCCTACATCGGCCACAAACTCACAGAACCAGGTAAATTCCCTAAATTTTTAACAAACAATGCAAACTTGTTTGCCTTCTCCCATGCAGATATGTCAGGTATCCTGAAGGACATCGCAACACATAAGCTGAACATCAATCCACTTTACCTACCGGTACAACAAATCAGAAGAAAATACAATGCCGCATCAACAATGCCGTCCGCGAAGAGGTAGAAAATTGCTCGCCAACGGCTCTATCAGAGAGTCAAATTACACCCAATGGGTCGCCAACATGGTCATGGTGAAGAAGAAAAATGGAAAATGGCACATGTGCATGGATTTCACGGATCTAAACAAGGCCTGCCCGAAAGATTCATTTTTGTTACCTCACATTGATCAACTCATCGATGCAACAACGAGGCACGAACTGTTAAATTTCTTGGACGCCTACTCGGGCTACAACCAAATCCTCATGGAGGAGGAGGACCAGGAAAAAACCACTTTCATCACCCACCAAGGGACATACTGCTACAGAGTCATTCCATTCGGGCTGAAAAATGTAGGGGCAACCTATCAGAGGCTGGTAACCAAGATGTTTAAAGAACAACTCGGCAAAACGATGGAAGTGTATATAGAAGACATTTTGGTCAAGTCAAAAAGAAAAGAGGACACATCGACCACCTGAGGGAAGCCTTCGACATACTTAGGTGATACGGCATGAAGCTGAACCCCGAGAAATGCGCCTTCGGCATGACCTCGGGAAAATTCGTTGGCTTTTTGGTGTCGTAGAGAGGCATTGAGGTTAATCCCGACCAAATCAAGGCTATAGAGGAAATACCTAAAAACCTGACCAGCAAGAAGCAAGTGCAAAAGCCGACTAGCCGTATAGCCTCCCTATCAGGGTTCATCTCATGATCCTCTCATAGATGCCACAAATTCTTCAGTGTGCTTAAGAAGGACAATGGACTCCAGTGGAATTCCGAATGCGTCAATGCCCTAAGAGAATTAAATGCTTACCTGTCCTCGCCCCCGCTGCTCGCCAAGGCAGAACCCGGTGAGCGTATCCTAATCTACCTGGTTGTATCCGACATTGCGATAACCATAGTCTTGGTCCGTGAAAACAAAGGTAAGCATTATCCAATCTACTACATTAGCAAAACTTTGGTCGATGCCACAATGAGGTATCCCCGCCTCAAAAAGTTGGCCCTGGCATTAGACGTAGCTTCACGAAAGATTAGACCTTATTTCCAATGCCATCCCATACCAGTGGTCACGACGTTTCCCCTAAGAAGCATCCTACATAAACCCGAACTGTCAAGTAGTTTGGCCAAGTGGGCCATCGAGTTGAGCGAGCACTATATAGTATATCAGCCGCGAACAACGATAAAGTCACAAGTACTCGCCGGCTTCGTCGCCGACTTCAGCGCTAAATTAATGCTCGAGGTTGAAAGGGAAGCCTTAATTAATTCCCCCAAGATACCCGACCTATGGATTCTATACACCAATGGCGCCTCCAATGCGTCAGGATCTGGGATGGGACTCATACTCGAGGTCTCGACGGGCGAAGTCATTCACCAGTCCATAAGGTGTTCTGATATGACTAACAATGAGGCCGAGTATGAGGCCGTAATTGCAGGACTAAAACTAGCTCTCAAGTATGGATCACGACGGGTCATCCTCCGATATGACTCACAACTCGTCATCAATCAAGTCATAGGGACTTTCAAAATCAAAGAACAAAGGCTACAAAAATATCAGACCGAGATCTGTAAGCTACTGCCCGAGTTCGACGAATACCAGCTCGACCAGATACCTCGATCACAGAACATTGAGGTAGATAGCCTCGCCAAATTGGCAGCAGCTACCAGAAGCATGACCGGAAAAGATAATGTGGTCACTCTCCTCCATTCATCAATAGATCAAATTGAGGTACGTACTATAAACATGGCTTGGGAATGGCGCAATCGTATTACCTAGTATTTTCGGGACAGAGTGCTCCCGCCCGATAAAAAATAGAAGCCAAGAAGCTTCGAATGCAGGCATCCAGATACTACATCATCAATAGCGACTTGTACAAAATAACGTTTGGCGGTCCCCCGATAAAATGCTTAGGACCGAACCAAACGCGGCACGTCCTCGAAGAAGTACACGAGGGCCACTGCGGAGCCCATACTGGCAACCGAGCCCTTGTTAGATGCCTCATACAAGTAGGCCACTACTGGCCCATCATGAAAAATGAGGTCGCCGACTTTGTCAAAAGGTGCGAGCAATGCCAAAAATACGCCCCCATGATTCACCAAGTAGGCGAGAATATCCACTCAGTCACCTCGCCTTGGCCTTTCATCAAATGCGAACGAACATCGTCGGACCCTTCCCAGCGGGATGAGGTAATGTACGATTTCTTTTAGTTTTAACTGACTACTTTTCAAAATGGGTGGAAGCAGGTGCATTCATCCAAATAAGCGAGCAAGAGGTCATCACATTTATATGGAGAAATATCAAATTCCACTTCGGCATCCCCAAGGAAATCAGTTGCGACAACGGACCTCAGTTCACTGGGAAAAAGACTGTCGAGTTCTTCGAGAAATGGCACATCAAGAGAATACTCTCTACGCCATATCACCCAGCAGGCAACGTCCAGGAGGAGTCCTCTAACAAAACAATATTAAACATCATGAAAAAGAAGCTCGAGAATGCCAAGGGACTGTGGTCGGAACTACTATCGGCGTACCGCTCCACGCCAAAAACAAGCATGGGAGAAACGCCATATTCACTAGTCTATGGGACTGATGCAGTAATACCGGTCGAAGTCGGCAAACCAAGTTTAAGATACTCCAACGAGAGCGCGCCAAGCAACAATGAGAGTAGAAGGCAAGACCTCGACGAAGCCGACAAGCGGAGAGACATGGCCTACATAAGAATGATAGCTCAAAAACAGCAAGCAGAGTGGTACTACAACAAAAGGCCAAAGTTAGGCTACTCAAAGTCGGGGACTATGTACTCAAGGCTAAAACACAAGCGAGCAAAGACCCACGGGAAGGCAAGCTGGGAACCAATTGGGACGGCCCATACAAAATCACGGCGACGGCAAGCAAATGGTCATCATTCCAGCTAGAAACACTAGAGGGAAAACTACTACCGAACAATTGGAACGTCGCCCACCTCAAATACTTCAACTTCTAGAGATAGACGTCCTCCAAGTCGTACTCTTTTTCCCTCACCCGAGTTTTGTACCAATTGGGTTTTCTCGAGGAGGTTTTTAACGAGGCAATGAAGGGGACGTCTCGAAGTCTAAGTGTTAAATTCATCGCTCGGCTTATCGACCAACTCTCTAGGCCGACCGATTAAGGGACTAGATAGACGGGGACTTCTCGAATGTATGTATGAACTGAGCAGAAAAATGTAAAACTCTCCAATGAATGAAGTAATATCTATGATATCCTTACATGACTCCACCAAGTTTACACATCACGCCAATGCAGGAAATGTATATTCGACCTCATTCGAATTAACTTACATTCGACCTCGCTCGAATCATTTTTCAAGTCCACATTCACATCATTTGAATCGATTTATATTCGACCTTGTTCGAATTAACGTAAATTCAACATCATTCAAATCGACTTATATTCGACCTCGTTCGAATTAACTTACATTCGACCTTGCTCGAAATATTTTTCAAGTTCACATTCGACATCGTCCGAATCAACATATATTCAACCTCGTTCGAATTAACTTATATTCGACAGTGTTCGAATCGACTTCTATTCGACCTCGTTCGAATTAACTTACATTCGACCTCGCTCGAATCATTTTTCAAGTCCAGATTCGACATCGTTCAAATCGACTTATACTCAACCTCGTTCGAATTAACTTACATTCGACGTCATTTGAATCGACTTATACCGACCTCGTTCGAATTAACTTACATTCAACCTCGCTCGAGTCATTTTTCAATCCCGCATTTGACATCGTTCGAATCGACTTATATTCGACCTCGTTCGAATTAACTTACATTCGACCTCGCTCGAATCATTTTTCAATTATGCATTCGACATCATTCGAATCGACTTATATTCGACCTCGCTCAAATTAACTTAAATTCAACCTCGCTCGAATTAGCTTACATTCGACCTCGCTCGAATCATTTTTCAAGTCCGCATTTGACATCGTTAGAATCGACTTATATTCGACCTCGTTCGGATTAACTTACTTTGAACCTCACTCGAATTATTTTTCAAGACTAATATTCGACCTCGTTCGAATCAAGTTATATTCCACCTCAATCGAATGTCTTAACGACCAACGGTGTTCGGACCAACTGAAAGTCAGGGACTTTTACAAAGGGAGACATTCACGGAAAAGCAAAAAGAGCCGAAAATACACAACAAAAAGTAAACGGTTCCATTTAAATCACTCCATTCCAAAAAACATTTTACAAAGGGCTTGAAAGACGCCCCCACAAAAAAAAACAAAGTCCAAGTACAAAGACTTCACATTGCATCGTCCCCGTCATCATCAACGTTGCCAACATACTCATCATCATACCAAGGATCGGAGGCAAGCCCGTCTAAATCATCTCCATCATCATCCATGCCGGGTGTACCGGGGTCATAACCGCAGACGTCACGAGCTGCACGTGCCTTGACGCGAGCGTCCTCGAACTCCGCCTCAGAAACCTTCCCGACCGTCATTAGAGCCCGGTATATATCAAGTTGGTCCTCAACATGAACCCACTTTTCATACAACTCCCGTGATACACTGGGATTAGTAGAAGTATGAGAAGTAGATGGTTGGGCCTGCTGTTGCGCCTTCTCGGCTTTTAGGGCAGCAATCTGGTCGTTTAGGCCTGACAACTCCGCCTTTAAACCACCTATCTTCTCTTCAAGCCTCGCTTCCATGAGCGCCGACGTTTCTGCCTCGCTAGCCCGCTCGGACCTGCAGACGCGGAGGGTACCCCCTAGTGCAGCCGCCTCCACCACGGCAGCTATCCTAGCCCTTTCAACCCGCTACAACTCCTTAACCCTGGTGGTCAACTCTGTCACGACCCCAGTTCGCCCTCCGTGAACATGCCGTGATGGCACCTAGTCCCTATAACTAGGTAAGCCTAAAAATGCGGAAAACAACATAACTTGCGGAATAATTAATTAAAACTGAACAACTAAAGAAAGACTGTATATAAATGCCACTCGGCATATACAACCCAATAATGCGGAAGTACAATATCACTCCAAAACTCGGAAACTCATGGGAACCACATGCTAAAAGAAATATAATACACTGCTCTAATTCCAGAATCTCTAAACAACTATAAGGAAGGAAAAACTGTCCACTAAAGTTGGAATAAGATAGAGACTCCTAGTCTGCGGACGCGGAAGATGTACCTCGAAGTCTCTGCTAGATCTCTCAACCTCGGGGATAGTGTGCCTGGGTGGCGGTACCTGGATCTGCACATGAAAAACAAGCGCAGAAAGGGCATGAGTACACCACAGTGGTACTCAGTAAGTGTCAAGCCTAACCTCGGTCGGGTAATGCCGAGGAAGGTCAGGGCCCTATTGGGTTTAAATAATATAATATGAATTTATAGTAAGAAAACATGCAGTAATACTGAGTACAACAGTGAATAAGACAGGTCAAACAAGGCAATAACCAAAAACACAAGAACAGAGTAAACACGGAATATGTACAACTCAATGACAATGGTAACAATGAGGATATCGCAGGATACCGTCCTGTAGTCCTTTTCTCAACTGTCCGGTGGATCTCCCGGGATACCGTCCCGTAGTCCATCATATTTATATCCAAAGGATCTCCCGGGATACCGTCCCGTAGTTCCAAAGTAAATATGCAGGGGGATCTCCTGGGATACCGTCCCGTAGTCCCAAAGTAAATATGCAGGGGGATCTCCCGGGATATCGTCCCGTAGTCCCAAAGTAAATATACAGGGGGATCTCCCGGGATACTGTCCCGTAGTCCCAAAGTAAATACGCAGCCACAACAAGAAGATATTCAGAAATAGAGTGCAAAAATACAAGGCAACAAGTAGTTCTAGCCTAACATGTTTCACGTAGTACAATTAAAGCAACTTAAGCAATTAGGCAATTTAGGGAAACTAGGCATGATTTTCTAAGCTAACATAGACTAAAATTGCAAATAGAGTAAAACAGGTAAGAAAGAAACTCAGTCTAAATATTTAAAGTAAAACCGGATTTTTCAACAATTTGCACAAATACGTGCTCGTCACCTCACGTACAAGGCATTCAATTACAAAATATCACATCTTAAGGGGAAAGGTCCCCCACACAAGGTTAGACAAACCACTTACCTCGAACCGGCTCAAAATCAACTCGAAATCACACGTTTGCCACGAGTATCCGACTCCAAATGGCCCAAATCTATACAATTCAATTACATATCGTAAATAGCATATCAAGCAACTGATTCTACTATTAAATTCAAAGCTAAGGCGCGAAATTAGGTAAAATGACCAAAATGCCCCTCGAGCCCACGTCTCGGAATCGGGTAAAAATTATATTTTCCGGACCCCCATTCACTAACAAACTCACTCAACCAGAAACAATCGAAATCTGATGCCAACAACCCCTTAAATTCTCAAAATTTCGGTTTGGGGAAGTTTCATCAATTTCCCATGGTTTTTACCCCATTTTTGATAATTAAACTAAAGAAAACAACGAGGATTAATGGTCTAACAATGAATCAGGATTAGAAAACGTTACCTATGATCCTTCTCTTCAAAACCCACCGAAATCGCCAATTCCCGAGCTCTCACATGATTTTTTTGACTTATGAACTAAACCCTCGGATTTTTGGAATAAAACACACAGGTATCTTGCACCTGCGGTCCCGATCACTGCACCTAGGTGCGGTACCGCAGCTGCAGAAAAAGCATCACAAGTGCGAGATTCACTTAAGTCCACTGGGGCTGCACCTGCGGTCGTTTGGTCGCGTCTGCGGTCCCGCGCCTGTGGAACCGAAGTCGCACCTGCGACCACTGGTCAACCCCCCTCACCATCGCACCTGCGATCAACCCTATCGCTCCTGCGAGTCTGCAACTGCGGGAAAACCTTCCCAGGTGCGAAAACACCAGAAGAGGTATGTTCAGCCATTTGATAAGTCCCAATTTCTCCCGTTAAGCATCCGAAACGACCCCGAGGCCCCCCCACCTCAACCAAAACCACCAACCGACCCTAATACCTTATTCGAACTAGGTCGAGCCTTAAAAACACGTCTCATAACATCAAAATCATCGATTATGCATAGGTTCAAGCCTAGAAACTTAGGAAAATTTTAGAATTCACATCTGACACCGAAACACGTCTAAACTCATCCGAATGACCTCAAATTTTGCACACACATCCCAAATGACATGACGGAACTACTACTACTTCCGAAATTCCATTCCGACCCTCGGATCAAAGACTCACTATTGGACTGGAAACTTCAAAAATTCAAATTTCGGCATTTTAAGCCTAAATGAGCTACGGACTTTCAAATTGCATTCCGAACATGCTCCCAACCCCGAAATCACCTAATGGAGCTAACGGAACCATCAGATTTCCATTCCGAGGCCGTCTTCACACTGTTCCGACTACGGGAAACTTTCCAACACCTAAGCTTTCATTTAGGGACTAAGCGTCCCAAAACTCTCTAAAACTCAAAATCGAACATCCCGGCAATTCAATTTAGCAAAAATAGACTTGGGGAAAATAGTTAATAGGGGATCGGGGCGTTAATTCTTAAGACGACCGGCCGGGTCGTCACATCCTCCTACACTTAAACATTCGTTCGTCCTCGAACGAGCATAAAGACATACCTGAAGTAGTGAAAAGATGAGGGTAACTGTTGTGCATATCCTGCTCGGTCTCCCAGGTTGCCTTCCGGCTGACCCCGCCACTGAACCTTTACTGAAGCAATGTTCTTTCAACTGAGCTTTCTGACCAATATAGCTACCAGCTCCTCAACATATTATAGATCCTTGTCCGATTGGACTGAGCTGAAATCCAAGACATGAGACGGGTCACCGTGAAATCTCTGGAGCATCGAAACATGAAATATCGGATGAACTCCTGCCAAGATGGGAGGTAAGGCAAGCTCATAAGCAACCTCCCCAACACGCCTCAATATCTCAAAAGGGCCAATAAACCTCAGAATCAACTTCCTTTTCTTCTCAAATCTCATAACGCCCTTCATAGGCGAAACCTGAAGCAAGACCCGCTCTCTGACCATATATGAAACATCACGAACCTTCCGGTCCACATAACTCTTCTGTCTGGACTGGGCTGTACGGAGTCTATCCTGAATCACCTTGACCTTCTCCAATGCATCATGAACTAACTATGTGCCCAATAGCCTGGCCTCACCTGTCTCAAACCAACCCACCGGAGATCTGCACCTCCTACCATATAAAGCCTCATACGGCGCCATCTAAATGCTGGACTGATAGCTGTTGTTGTAAGCAAACTCCGCCAATGGCAAGAACTGATCCCAAGACCCTCCAAACTCAATCACACACACACGGAGCATATCCTCAAGAATCTGAATAGACGCTCGGACTGTCCGTCCGTATGGGGGTGGAATGTTGTGCTCAACTCCACCCTGGTACCTAATTCCTGCTGAACGTCTCTTCAGAACCGTGAAGTGAACTGAGTACCTCTGTCTGAAATAATAGAAACTGGAATACCATGCAGACGAACGATCTCCCGAATATAAATCTCCGCCAACCACTCCGATGAATAAGTAGTCAGTACCGGAATGAAATGGGCTGATTTGGTCAGCGATCCACAATCACCCAAATAGCATCATGCTTCCTCAAAGTCCGAGGAAGTCCAAACACAAAGTCCATGGCGATCCGCTCCCACTTCCACTCTGGAAGCTCAATCTGCTGAAGTAACCCTCCCGGTCTCTGATGCTCACATTTGACCTGCTGACAGTTGAGACACTTGGCTACAAACTCTGCTATATCTTTCTTCATTCTTCGCCACCAATAGTGTTGTCTCAGATCCTGTTACATCTTTGTGGTACCCGGGTGGATGGAATACCGCGAACTATGGGCCTCCTCAAGAATCAACTCCCGAAGCCCATCTACGTTGGGCACACAGATACGTCCCTCCACCCTCATCACCCCATCCTCTCCTATAGTCACATCTCTGGCATCACCCTGCCGGACTCTATCCTGGAGAACTAAAAGGTGGGGATCATCATATTGGCGCTCTCTGATACGATCATGGAGGGAAGACCGAGCAACCACACAAACTAATACCCGGCAAGGCTCAGAAAGATCCAATCTCACGAACTGACTGGCTAAGGACTGAACATCTAAGGCTAGAGGCCTCTCAGCTGCATGAAGGTATGCCAAACTCTCCGCTCGGCGACTCAAGGCGTCGGCCACCACATTGGCCTTCCCCGGGTGGTATAATATAGTGATGTCATAGTCTTTTAGAAACTCTAACCATCTACGCTGGCGCAAATTTAGATCCTTCTGCCTGAATATGTGCTGCAAACTCCGATGGTCAGTATAAATCTCACAAGGCACACCGTACAAATTATGACGCCAGATCTTCGAGGCATGAACAATGGCAGCTAACTCAAGGTCATGGATAGAGTAATTCTTCTCATGTATCTTCAACTGTTTGGACGCGTAGGCAATCACCCTACCATCCTGCATCAACACCGCTCCAAGGCCGACTCGTGAGGCATCACAATAAACTGTATAAGACCCCGAACCAGTAGGCAATATAAGATTGGGGATGTAGTCAAAGTTGTCTTGAGCTTCTGAAAGCTCGCCTCATACTCCTCTATCCACTGAAATGGAGCACCCTTCTAGGTCAATCTAGTCATAAGGGCCGCAATCGAAGAAAATCCCTCCACAAAACAAAGGTAGTAGAAGGCAGTCTTCGGGATATCTGGCTCTCAAATCTAGAAACTCGTAATGGCCATACCGAGTCCTGAAGGCAGTCCTCGGGATATCTGGCTCTCAAATCTTCAACTGATGGTAACCTGAGCGCAAATCAATCTTAGAAAATACTTGTGCGCCCTGAAGATGGTCAAATAGATCATCAATACAAGGCAAGGGATAAAGGTTCTTCACTGTAACCCTTTTCAACTGGCGATAATCAATACACATGCGCATAGAACCATCCTTTTTCTTCACAAACAAGACAGGAGCACCCCAAGGTGAAACACTGGGTCGAATAAAACCCTTATCAAGCAATTCTTGTAACAGATCCTTCAACTCCTTCAATTCAGGAGGAGCCATACAGTACGGAGGAATGGAAATGGGTTGAGTGTCCGACAACAAATCAATGCCAAAATCAATGTCTCCATCGGGCGGCATGCCGGGAAGATCAGCCGGAAACACATCGGGATAATCCCGTACCACTGGAACTGAATCAACAGAAGGGGTATCAACACTGACATCTCTCACATAAGCTAAATACGCGGCACACCCCTTCTCGACCATACACTGAGCTTTAAGGAAAGAGATAACTCTACTGGGAGTGTGATCTAAGGTACCACTCCACTCAACACGCGGAATACCTGGCATAGCCAGCGTCACGGTCTTGGCGTGACAATCAAGAATAGCATAATGGGGCGACAACCGGTCCATGCCCAAAATAATATCAAAATCCACCATATCGAGTAACAGTAAATCCGTACTAGTCTTAAAACCACGAATAGTAGCCAAACACGACCGATAAACGCGGTCCACAGCGAGAGAATCTCCCACAGGAGTAGAAACATAAACAGGAGAACTCAAAGAATCTCGGGCTATACCCAAATGCGAAGCAAAATAAGAAGACACATAAGAACACGTGGAGCCTGGATCGAATAGAACCGATGCATCTCTGTGACAAACCAGTATAATACCTGTAATGACAGAATCAGAGGCAACAGCCTCGGTACGAGCAGGAATATCATAATATCTGGCCTGGCCTCCCCCTCGAGGGCTACCTCTACCTCCCCGACCTCCGCCCCTAGCTGGCTGGGCAGATGGGGTAGCAGCTGGAGCTGTGATCATGGCCTGAGAACTCTGCTGAGCACGATGTGGCTGAAAAGTCTGTGAAGATGCACCCCTACTAAGTCTGGGGCAGTCCCTAACCAGATGGCGTGTATCTCCACACTCGAACAAGCTCTAGGAGGACGTGGTGGATGTGACTGGCTAGGGCCAGGTCTGCTAGACTGACCTTTGAAAGCACCTCGCGCAGGAGGCGCGGTAGAAACTGGAGGTGCATAGTAAGGCTCCTGAGGCCTGGGCGGAGCTGGGGTACCGTTGGCTGCTGGAAGAGCTGAATGAACGGGGCAGACCATATAACCCCTACCATGTCGACCTGATACTGGGGTACGGGCACCAGAGTAGTGGCCCGAATCTCGAGACCTATTGGACTCTCTCTCCTCTCGCTCCCTAGCGAGCATACCCTCGATCCTCCTAGCAATGCTCACTACCTATTGATAAGGAATTTCCATCTCCAACTCTCGAGCTATGCTAGATCTGTTGGGTGGGATAAGACCCTCGATGAACCGGCGAACCCTCTCACGGACAGTAGCAACCAAAACCGGTGCATGCCTAGCCAATCTGGTGTAACGAATAGCATACTCTGAAACTGTCATAGCACCCTGGTGCAAATTCTCAAACTCTGCGTGCCATGCGTCCCTGAGGCTCTGAGGAACAAACTCTCTCAGGAACATATCTAAGAACTGGGTCCAGGTCAGTGAAGAAGCCTCGTATGGACTATCTAACTCATAAGTGCGCCACCAATCATAGGCGGCTCCGCGAAGCTGGAAGGTAGTAAAGGAAACCCGACTAGATCCGGCTATGCCCATAGTGCGAAGAATACGGTGGGACTCCTCTAGAAACTCCAAGGCATCGTCTGATGCTAGACCACTGAATACCGGAGGATCATACTACTTGAACCTCTAGAGTCTGCGCTGCTCGTCCTCTGAAGCAGCTGACCCATCCTAGGGCTGAACTGACACTACGGGCGGTGTAAAATGATCTCTAGGACCTGTTCCACATGCACTTGTTTCTCAGGAGTGCGGGTGACGGGAGTCTGTGCTCCGCCCCCGGCCTGGGATGTGGATGCAGCAACGGGAAGCAACCCTGCCTGAGCCAGAGTGGTGTAGATAGACATGAACTGAGCTAACGTCTCCTGAAGGGCTGGAGTAGTGTGGCAGTAGGTGTGTCAGGTGCCTGGACTTTGGCTGGATCCGCTGGTGGTACCTCGGCGGCAGCTCGCGCAGGTGCTCTCGCTGCACCACGTGCACGTCCTTGGCCTCTACCTCGGCCCCGGCCTCTGACGGCTACAGTAGAGGGCACGGGTGCCTGATCGTCCCGAGTAGCACGTGTCCTCACCATCTTTGAGAGAATAGAAGAAAAAGGTTTAGAATTGATGTCAAAAAATATCGCATGACAAGGAAATCAAATGACGTAAAGATTTTTCCTAAACAGTTATATAGCCTCTCGTAGATAAGTACAGACGTCTCCGTACCGATCAGCGAGATTCTAATAAACCGGCCTCTGTTCCGTGACTCCTATGAACCTAGAGCTCTGATACCAACTTGTCACGACCCCGGTTCGCCATCCGTGAACATGGCGTGATGGAACCTAGTCCCTATAACTATGTAAGCCTAACAATGCGGAAAAACAACATAACTTGCGGAATAATTAATTAAAACTGAACAACTAAATAAAGACTGTATATAAATACCGCTCAGCATCTACAACCAAATAATGCGGAAGTCTACAATATCACCCCAAAACCCGGAAACTCACGGGAACCACAGGCTAACAGAAATATAATACACTACTCTAACTCCAGAATGTCTAAAAACTGTAAGGAAGGAAAAATAGTCCACTAAAGCTGGAATAAGATAGAGACTCCTAGGCTGCGGACGCAGCAGATGTACCTCTAAGTCTCTGCTAGATATCTCAACCTCGGGGATAGTGCGCCTGGGTGGCGGTACCTGGATCTGCACATGATAAACATGCGCATAAGGGGCATGAGCACACCACAACGGTACTCAGTAAGTGCCAAGCCTAACCTTGGTCGGGTAGTGACGAGGAAGGTCAGGGCCCTACTGAGTTTAAACAATATAATATGAACTTATAGTAAGAAAACATGCAGTAATAATGAGTACAACAGTGAAATAAGACAGGTCAAACAAGGAAATAACCAAAAACACAAGAACAGAGTAAACACGGAATATGTACAGCTCAATGACAATGGTAACAATGAGGATCTCCCAGGATACCGTCCTGTAGTCATTTTCTCAACTGTCCAGTGGATCTCCCGGGATACCGCCCCGTAGTCCATCATATGTATATTCAAAGGATCTCCAGGGATACTGTCCCATAGCCCCAAAGTAAATATGCAGGGGGATCTCCCGGGATACCGTCCCGTAGTCCCAAAGTAAATATGCAGGGGGATCTCCCGGGATACCGTCCCGTAGTCCCAAAGTAAATATGCAGGGGGATCTCCCGGGATACCGTCCCGTAGTCCCAAAGTAAATATGCAGGGGGATCTCCCGGGATACCGTCCCGTAGTCCCAAAGTAAATATGCAGGGGGATCTCCTGGGATACCGTCCCATAGTACCAAAGTAAATACGCAGCCACAACAAGAAGATATTCAGAAATAGAGTGCAAAAATACAAGGCAACAAGTAGTTCTAGCCTAACATGCTTCACGTAGTACGATTAAAGCAACTTAAGCAATTAGGCAATTTAGGGCAACTAGGCATGCTTTTCTAAGCTAACATAGACTAAAATTGCAAATAGAATAAAACAGGTAAGAAAGAAACTCAGTCTAAATATTTAAAGTAAAATCGTTTTTTTCAACAATTAGCAAAAATACGTGCTCGTCACCTCACGTACAAGGCATTCAATTACCAAATATCACATCTTAAGGGGAAAGGTCCCCCACACAAGGTTAGACAAACCATTTACCTCGAACCGGCTCAAAATCAACTCGAAACCACACGTTTGCCACGAGTATCCGACTCCAAATGGCCCAAATCTATACAATTCAATTACATATCGTAAATAACACCTCAAGCAACTGATTCTACTATTAAACTCAAAGCTAAGGCGCGAAATTAGGTAAAATGACCAAAATGCCCCTCGGGCCCACGTCTCAAAATCGGGTAAAAGTTATATTTTCCGGACACTCATTCACTCACGAACTCACTCGACCAGAAACAATCGAAATCAGATGCCAAAAACCCCTTAAATTCTCAGAATTTCGGTTTGGGGAAGTTTCATCAATTTCCCATGATTTTTCACCCCATTTTTGATAATTAAACTGAAGAAAACAACGGGGATTAATGGTCTAACAATGAATTAGGATTAGAAAACGTTACCTATGATCCTTCTCTTCAAATCCCACTGAAAATCGCCAATTCCCGAGCTCTCACACGATTTTTTTGACTTATGAACTAAACCCTTGGATTTTTGGAATAAAACACATAGGGATCTCGCACCTGCGGTACCGATCACTGCACCTGCGGTACCTCACCTACGGTACCGCACCTGCGGAAAAAGCATCGCAGGTGCGAGATTCACTTAAGTCCACTGGGGCCGCACCTACGGTCATTTGGTCGCGCCTGCGGTCCCGCACCTGCGGAACCTAGGTCGCACATGCGACCACTGGTCAACCCCCTCACCATCGCACCTGCGATAAACCCTATCGCGCCTACGAGTCCGCACCTACGGGAAAACCTTCGCAGGTGCGAAAACACCAGAAGAGGTCTGTTCAGCCATTTGATAAGTCTCAATTTCTCCCGTTAAGCATCTGAAACGACCCCGAGGCCCCCGGGACCTCAACCAAAATCACCAACCGACCCTAATACCTTATCCGAACTAGGTCGAGCCTTAAAAACACGTCTCATAACATCAACATCATTGATTATGCATAGGTTCAAGCCTAGAAACTTAGGAAAATTCTAGAATTCACATCCGACATCGAAACACGTCTAAACTCATCCGAATGACCTCAAATTTTGCAGACAGATTCCAAATGACATGAGGGAACTATTTTGACTTCTGGAATTCCATTCCGACCCTCGGATCAAAGACTCACTATCGGACTGGAAACTTCAAAAATTCAAATTTCGGCATTTTAAGCCTAAATGAGCTATGGACTTCCAAACTGCATTCCGAACACGCTCCCAACCCCGAAATCACCTAATGGAGCTAACAGAACCATCAGATTTCCATTCTGAGGCTGTCTTCACACTGTTCCAACTACGGGCAACTTTCCAACACCTAAGCTCTCATTTAGGGACTAAGCGTCCCAAAACTCTCTAAAACTCAAAACCGAACGTCCCGACAATTCAATTTAGCAGAAATAGACTTGGGTAAAACAGTTAATAGGGGATCGGGGAGTTAATTCTTAAGACGGCCGATCGGGTCGTCACAAACTCTCCCCTCAAGCCGATGGCCCTAGCTTCGCTCCGCTCAAGCTCGACCTTAAGGATGCCACCTGGGCCTGAAGTTCAGCATTTCGGCCATCACTCCCTTTCTCACCTCGAGCTCGTCTTCTTTAGCTCTCAGCGCCCCCTCAAGCACGCTGCACCTGCCAATGGCCCTCATGATCTCACCGTCCTTCTCCCTCAGCTCTTCATCTTTTTTCTTCAGCTCATCACGAAGCGTCTGAAATTGGTCGTCCTCACCAAGTATGTTGACCAGCGTTCGGTGCTTAGAACGGTATACTCTGTACTTGGATCCTATATTCTTGTAGAGGGTAGTCCTTTACTCTTCTCGCCGATCACGCTCACTCTCCAAAATGAGGGTCTGGTATATAAAAGAAGACGGATCCGCAGAGGCAAACAACACAAAAGAAGTGAATAAAGTTAAAATGTGGAAGGAAAACTTACTCCCAGGGCCATGCCGGAGATGCCCAGTGATAGGTCCGCATCCTTAAGCTTCTGTAACGTCTTGTTCTCAGAATCCGCGCACAAAGAAGGGAAGGTCGGAACCACTCGTTCTGAGTTAACCAAGAGGTTATAATCTACGGGGATGACAATGTTATAGTTAGACCCCTCCGTCCTTATTTCAACTCGAGTGAACCTCTCTTCAGATCCACCAGACAAGAAACTCAATTTCGCACTGCTGCTGAGTCGTCGGACTTATCCTGCTCCTTCGCCTGCGGATTAAGCTGTAGAAGGAAAGCAAGCAAACCTTGGCAACTGGCAATTTCAAGGATCAGGGGAGGTATGAAATGGTTATCTCGGTTGGGAATCAAGCCCCAACACAAAGAGTTGTGGGCCAGGTTGCTTTGCTTTATCGGATCAATCAGTGTGCAGTGGGCAAGCTCTTTCCCAAGTCGTTCCATCAGCCGGCCGGTGGGAGCGAGAAGTTTGGGATATGTTTGGTGTTTAATTGGATACCCTTTTTCTCTGTTCCAGGTACAAGTCAAGTTGAATTTACAAAAGTGAATTCAGTGTTAGAAGTATTCAAATCCATAAATTCACTACGAAACAAGGCCGGAACCAAGCCCTAAATTTGAGACTTTGGAAAACTGCAAATAGTAAACTTAAACTATCAAGCATATTAATATTACATCCATCTCCACATAGAAGTGTTGGAAAAGAAAGCTATCTGAGAGGCAGAGGTTGACTATAAACTTCATCTATCTCTAGACCTCAAGGAGTTTTTCCAGAGCTGAATTGCGCGTGCACTTCTGCCAGATCTTTGATAACGATGTTCTAATATTATATAATAGCCATAAACGGAATCTTAAGAAGCAGAAAATCTTTCTGGAAAGAAGTAAGAAGCTGATTGTAATGTTGTAATGGCCAAAAGGTCAATTTCGATAAGAGCCAGTGCTTCCTCTCGAACAGAGCTCCTCGCAGAAATTCCAGATCATTGAAGAGGAATCAAAAAAAAATGGTAGTTTTCCTATCAAGTACCTGGATGTTTTCTTGTCCCTCAAGAGAATAANAGTCTCGCACCTCCTCCGGCATGGAAGTAACCTCAACGCCTAGTGGATGCGCTGACTCCGCATCCAAAACAATCAGCCTCTCAGGTTCGGTATCGGTAGCGCTAACCCTACCAGTCTCTACTCCCCGCCTTTTCAGTTGTGCCGCCTCCTCCTCGCCGGCAAATGACTCGTCGATCAGATTCAAAACAGGGTGGCCAGAGGTCTCAGCCGACATAACGGCCGCCTATGGGCCGGAGTCACCCAATGGCAGAGTTAGGGTTTGATCACTCCATACGGACTCGGCCAGTACGAACTGCATCCCAGCCGAGGCGGCTGCCTGACAGAATGCAAATACGGGAGCCTTCGCCTTTTTAAAAGCTCGTCGACCTGATACAAAAAGAAGGCCATATCAAAGGGAAACAGTAAATAGCAACAAGTTATAACGAAGACAAAATGGTTGTAAAACTAAAATCCAACTTACCGGTTGCAGGCTTGGGGCCAAACTGCTTATTGAAGGATGCCCAGTCACGAATCCCCACGGTGTGAGGCAGGACGCAGGCTACCCAGTCGCTGATGTCAGTAACCAGGGAAGGTGGACGTCTCTCAACTACAAAAGGAAAATAAGTCAAACACAAAAAAAACACGAAGAAGAGTGAGTAAACATATTTCAAATAGTAAAAAGACTTACGATTGAAGTTCCATTGCTCTTCGCACGGGTTCGCACCAGGTGCTCGGTTTTGATGAAGAAGTACCTGAACTAAAATTGATGGTTCGCCTTGTGGCCATCCCCTCCACCAACCATTTGGTTCTGCGGTGGCGAAGATGAATCATTGTACCTCTGTAGAAGCTCAGCGCGAAAAGGTGCAGAAGGTGACGAACGGAGACTTCGCAGCCGGCCAACTCCGCTAATTTCGTCAACATGAGGAAAATTTTGTAAAGGTAGGTAGAGAGTTGCACGGGGCATACGCCGTAAAAATGAAGAACTCATCCGCTAATGGAAGAAGGGGAAGATTATAGCCTACAAAGAATGGATAGGCGTAGAATGTGCAATACCCGGGCTGATAGACCCATATCACGTCATCCCCCGCTGGAATGATATCAATATGAGCGGGAACATGGTATTTTGATCTGAGGGCTGAGATCTGCTTCGACCCCATCTCGGACAATACCAGATCGGGGGTATGGAATAGGCTCTTTTGAGAAGTCGTTCCTAGAAGTGGGGTCGCGTGGAATAACCTCTTCCACGATGGGAAAGCTTTTGTCTTCCACCACCATGGGCTCACCGCCACTAGAAGTCATGGTCACCGACACTAGGGTAGCATCAGAGACTATTTCATAGTTGTGAGTCGAGTTGGTCATTTTTTAGTAGGCGTATGCGGTGGGGCTGGAAAAGAAAGAGTATTGACGGAAGAAGAAATAGGAAGCAAGGATAGATGAAGAAGAAGAAGAAGAAGAAGGTGTAGAAATGAAGTAGGAAATGCGAAAGTTTAATTTAGAAACTCCCCTCCCTCTATTTATAAACAATTATGGCGCTCGAATCGATGCAAGTAACCGTCAGTGGCTCTAAAACCGAAGCACAGAGGCTCAGAAATGACGTAGTGCATTGGAAGGTGCGTTATGATGACGCACGTGGCCGTGATGTCATCCTACGCCAACCATGACCCTTGGGACGTCATGTCACCATTTCGAAGTTGATCACTTCTGCTCAGTCATCACGTCGGAATTTCTCCTGACCGATTGTAGATAAAATCCGCTCACCGAGGTCGTCCAAGAAGATGACCTTAGTAAGCGGAGGGACTAACTGTATGGTTCAAAATCAACCTAGGCTTAGCGGATGTAAATGGACGAGCTGTGGTCGAGCTCGAGCAAGGCTCAGTAGCGAGGAGTCGCCAAGCAAGAGACCAGGACCGAGTTCAAGTAGAGAACGGGTAGTAGCAATGGTTAAAATAGTCTTAGAACTATGAAAAGGAATATTCTATTGAATATTTCTTTTATTGTACTTTTTAGGATTTCCTAGGAATATCCCTTATAAATAATAGGATATAGGGAACAAAAAGGGGATCTTTATTTTTTCTGATAAGAGTATCTTGTAAAGGCTGACTATCAGGAATATATACAAAAGCTTGTCTTGTCGTTCCTGTTTGGTTTTCATTGTTTGTTCTACTTTTCTACTCACAAGATCTAAGAACACTTTGTCCATCATCATAGTTTATTGTCACACGTTGCTGTCAGACGAAGGAATCGTCCACATCATTCAATATTTGGGTGATAAATTTCCTCTATTTACATTGATTTCCCTTTGGTACATTTATCGTTTACCATTACTCTCATATTTATTGACAATCATTGAGCATATACTTAATATTTAACAATCTCGATCACAGTCTCATATCACCGACATCCTTTAATTTTAGATCTAGGATTTATTATGCTTAACTAGGATTTGCCCATTATTACTCTACATAATTAGTTTAACAGAAAGTTTAACACTTTTCGGTCAAATAGTTATGCTGGATTTTGAAACTTTTGCATGCAAAACTCTAACAAATTGTGCTGGAGTTTAAAAACACCCTCTATGTAAATCCAACATATTATATAATTGCATAGCATAAATTACATAATCCATATACCAATTTAAAACAAAATTGGTTAAACATCAAACATGTGTAATTATTTCAATATCCAAGTAATGCAAGTTTTTCTTTGAAGCATACTGTAAAAGTTTGTCATTAGAACTTTTAAATACTATAAATAAGAACTTAAATCATTGCAGGTTGATGCAGATTCAATGGAAGTTATGCACTATTTTGCTGATAATAATATTACTTACTCAATGTTTTGAATGAATGTAGGTCATTGATGATGTGATTTGGGGGAGTTGAGATCAGCCATTGCTATAGGGAAAGAAACAAGGCCGATGATCTACTAGTTAAGAAGGAGCAGCAAAGCAACTTTTGGGGATGTAATATTCGTAGAAGTTCCTTCTATATTTACCTACGAACCAACTAGACGCAATTCCTGATTAGCCGTAGTTTTTCTAAGGACGGGAGTAAGAGGTTTTGGTTTTTGGGATATGTAACATAGCTAGTAATTTTATATTGAAAAAATTGTTCACTTTCATTTTATTAGCAGTAATGTTTTTGATTGTCTTGTAGCTCTTTGTGAGCATGTTTATGTACTTTTTTTAATGGGTAAGGTTTTGACATCCTCCCCTTAACCCCCGGCGAGTTCGGTCTAGAAGGTTCAAGCAAGGGATGTGAATTGAGTCCAAGTTGTGGAGAAATAGGGGCCTTTATTTTTTCATCTTTCCTAAGTCGATCTATAAAATTCTTCATATATGTACGTAACAGTAAGGTTGGTGCATTGCCTATTTATTGTTCTCGCCCGAGAGCCAAAACGAACATGCTTGCTACCTACTGTATTGGACCTTTCTAATGACTTAAGCTACTATTATTGCAAGAGTCTATGGTCCAAGTGACCTAGCTACAATGTAACGACCCTGTTTAGTTAATAAGTACTATATATTAAGCATCTTTCTTATAAAAAAGACACATACCGTAAAAGATTGGGAAAAATTCACATAAGAACAACTGGGCTCCCTACTTTTCAATTTTATAGCCCATATTTTAATTTACAATTAACAAACCAAAAAATAATAGGCTAATATTCAACATTCAACTCCAATAGGTTCTCGAAAATTACTATTTAATTTTTAAAAAAGATTGCTCAAGCTTTTAAGTTAATTTTTGAATCAGTAATTGTGACTCAAATATTAGTTCAACAAACCAAATCTATTTGGGTGGTGAAAATTAGATTTTTAACAAGCATAAATATAAGGATTTAAATTCCGAATTTGATTTTGTGAAAAATTTAGAGTGGGTGTTATTTAGACTTGTTAGAAATAGTATAATGAGGTTGTATATAAAATTTGAATTCATTTAATGGAGATTTGGACTGGTTTTGAACAAGAATTGTAACTAAAAATCGTGGAAGAAGTTCGTCTACAGACGCTTGTATAAAGGTGTATAAAATTGTATAACAGTGTATAAGATGTATTTATATCATATACACTATTATACAAGATTATACATAATTATACAAAAAACTGACTTTGCCTTCTTCCTTGCGTCTTTTCTGAAATTCAACTCAAATCTGGCTCAAATCTACTCCAAATTACTTCAAATTTAAATTGTGAACTCCTTTTGATATTTTTAATCAAGTGGAATAACACACAATCCAAACAACTAAAAAACTGAAAAAATCTTATTTTTGAAAGCAAAGCTTTGAATGGCCTTCAATGGTGGACTTTTACTCTACAATTTTCTTACATTGTAACCAGGTGTCATAGTGGGAGAAGCAGTAATGGCGAACGTATCCTTGAAGCATATGTAGAAGATATGAGAAGAAAAGAGAGTGAAAGCAATGGTTGTAAGAACACAAATTTTCAATTTGCTAGTGCTTTCAAAATATGTATAATATAAGCTAGATCGAGTAAAATATAAAAACATGAGTCATTTTTTATTATGGTGTGAAATTATGTATATTTTCTTGTAATTCTTTCAAAAAGATTTTGTATCAATAGAAGGAAATATTTATTTATTAATTATTTCCAATACTGGGCCCCCCTTTTGGATCAACAAACTTGAAATATTTGCATTGGATGAGGCTCCCAACTTTTTTAAATTGTTCAACGTCCCCACTGTCACCAATTGTTGTTAGCTCCGCCTCTGCTCTCTCATCTCTCTCCTTTCTTCACTCTGCCAATCTTCACGCTTAAATTCCTGAAACCCCCCACTTCGTTATTCTCGCCCCTCTCCATCTTCAAATAATTCGTAAACCTCTCTTACTTCCTTCACACATACATCAATGGCTTCTACAGCTCTGTCACAATCTCTATTCTCCACTCTCAGTTCTCACAGAAACCTTGAGAATGGCTCACTTCCTTTGAAAAGATCAATGCTCAAACAATCACTTGTTGTCTCAAGATCACATTCCCTTAAAACTCATTTCAAAAATAGCTTCATCACCAACTGTGCCTCTCCTGAAAATGATGCAACTTCCAAATCTGAAACCCCAATTGAATTGAGTATGCATTTGCCTGCCCCATTCTTTCTTATCTGTTTGAATTCAGTATGCATTGGTCTTCTTATCTGTTTTTATTGAGTATGAATAAGATTGGTTTAGTATTGTTCTTTGTGAGTGTTTAAATTTAATTTTTAGGAACATTGATGCTGGAATTGTTGTGAAAAATTTGGTTTTGTGTCTCGACATTTTTGTTTTGTTTTCAAAAATTAAGTAAGCAAAACGTGTTTGGACAAGAAAATAGAAAAGAATAAACTGTGTGAAAACAAATTCTTTTTGTTCTAGTGTTAAAGTTTGAATCTTGGTTTATTTTTAGGGTACCCAGCATTTCCTACTGTGATGGATATCAATCAGATTCGCGAGATTTTACCCCATCGGTACAGAATTCGACTCTGTCGCAAATATTATTTAAAATTTTTTGTTTGAATATATGTATGTATGAGGGTTTACTGATAGGAGTTGCATGAATTTCAGTTTTCCATTTCTACTGGTGGATAGAGTGATTGAATACAATCCGGGAGTGTCAGCTGTGGCTATAAAGAATGTGACAATTAATGATAACTTTTTTCCTGGTCATTTCCCTGAGAGGCCAATCATGCCTGGTGTCCTCATGGTTGAGGTATATATCTCATTCACTTCTCATTCCATGATTGATGATGGATATATGCTTTAACATTGGTTGAAAGTTTCACTTTTTTAAAGTCTATTCTTATTAAATGTTCAAAAAAGTAGAGATCCTTCTTCAAAATTATACGTTTGCTTCTTTCTACTTTTGGCGCCATTATTATGATGTTATATGTTAAAGTACCAGCATTTGCAAACAGAAAACTTCAAGTAGTTCACGATTCATCAAAAGCAATCTCTTATGTGCAGTTTATTCAGCAAATAGGATAAAGTGGCTTCACTATACAAAGTTAGCTAGACAAAATCATTATATAGTTAATTTCAAGGTGTAGTTCACTCAATTGATGAAGTTTCTCAATCTCTCAGGCTTCATACTTGAATACTTTCTCTAGCATTTTAGAATTTTTTACTGAGTGAAAGTAATTAAGCTCTTTTTTCACCTTGTTTTTTTCTAATCCTGGTCAAAGATGGACTAAAGATGAAACTAATCCTCAAATTGAAAAGAGAAATAAAATAGCTAAATGGAGTGCCTACTCTGCCCTGTCAATTGACCTAATAAAAATGAAGAAACTGTCACTGATCTTCTTATTATGACCACATTGTCTTGTCTAGGGGAATCTCTAGTAATTTCCATTAGATTGGAAGTCAAGTGAAATGCTATTTTAGATGTTGACACATATACGTGTTTAAGAGCATTTTATGTTCTTAAGTAGAGTATGGGACCATTTTTGTGTGGCTATAATCCTCTAGCCAATGTACACACTTAATTAACGTCGCTTTTGAAAAGTATTTAGAAAGATCACTAGGTTATTTTGGGGGAATAATACATAAATACCTCTTTGAACTTGTCCTGAATTTTCAGTTACACACTTAAACTTTGCGGGCAACCCTTGTTCTTGATCAAAATGTATCTATTAGCACCTTAGTTGTTGACGGCAGAGAAAGTGCATATGAGCATGTGAGAAGCCAAAAGCAAGTTAGAAAATACAGCCTCTTTAATACGTGAGCTGCAATTGACTTAAATTAAAAGTCTCCTCCTCCTAAATCCTTTTCCTAAAAATGTAGCCTCTTTAACTCACACTTATTCTCTCCCTTCCTTGTCACTATCCATCTCCACGAACAACTACAGCCTCTCCTTCTTTCATCTCTCTTTGACCCAAAACCATCTATTCACACTAACTTCCTATCGTTGCCAAACAACAAAGGATTCTTCAAATTTATCTATCATTCCTGGGTTCAAAATTTTCTATCCCGCAGGTCCACATTCTTATCTTATTATGACTTTGGAGTTTGGGCCCACATGTGAGCAGCTCGACTATTCCATCAGGTACCTGGTTCTAGCTTGCGCGCACCTCGACTATTCCATCGGGTACCTGGTGCCAGCTTGCGCGCACCTCGACTATTTCACCGGTACTACCTCCATCAGTGCAAGTAGTAGGTATCTCGCCCACCAAGGCTTAGACAGGGAGAAATTACTTAGTATTTTTCCTCCGCGGAATTTGAACCTAAGACCTCATATTCTCCTCTCACTTTATTGACCACTAGGTTATACTCTTGGATAGGTTCATATTCATTTTTCTTATTGCATTGTCAGATTTTCCTCCTTTGCAGTATGTCCTCCATGTTGGCTCCACTAACAGCTTCTCTCTTTTTTCTCTGTTTTATTAACAAATTCCAGCCCAAGTCTTTCTATAGTTTCATATAACTTCTTGGGCTTATAGTAACTACTAAGAGATATGCAGCACAACACAAACATCATAAAGGAGGAAGGGACATAGACTATAGAGAAGCCATGAACACAATCTCCCCATGCCATCTAAAGCTTTCTGCTTTGTCCCACACCCCCTCTTTTTCACTCCCTTTCTTGCTTTACCAAGCTCAAGTTCCACGGCTAAGGCCCACTTTTCAAACTACAAAAAGGCAATATTAAACTATAGGCTTTTGGCTGAATCTGAGGTATCAACATGATCCACGGTGGTGGTGCTAATACCTCTAAGTACCAATTTTGTGCTCTTGCTTTAATGGGGCAAAGAAGAATGTATTCCTGTCTTATGATATGGCTTGTTTTGTTTCTGTATCTGAAAAAGGTTAGGCAAACTGACCAAGAGAAGGTGAGCAGTTCCACGACACTATACCATGAAAATGGAGCGGAAGGTGCAGATCAAAGTCTATTAAATTTAAGGTTTGTTAGTATGTGTGTTTGGTTTTTTT
>ML308341.1:1215-71047 GCA_005239505.1 Nicotiana paniculata
ATTAAATATATTAGACATGAATTCAATAAGAGCCGATATTCTAGAGCTATGGGTTAGGAAACACTCCTGTTGAGTTTTCCACTTAAATCGTCTAATTAATTTATCTGGTTTATTGATTGACGAGGTTAATATTGCTCGTAGCCTTCTCCCGAAGTAAAACTCGCCTATTCAAGCTAACCTAATGCCTATATTCCTATGAAATTAGGATTAACAAGAATGCATTAATAATTCCCGTATAATAACCAAGCAAGGCGATTAGGTATATCCTTATCCTAACCGCAAATCCGCTCCCCTAAAGGGTTAAGATCTTGCTCTACCCAATATTATATGCAATCTAGAATTCCCTCTCCCTAGTTCAATCCTAGATTCATAGATAGTATTCAATTGGTGATCAAGCAATCAAATAATTAAGCACAATATTGAATAAATAAACCAATATGATAAAATAATAAGAACAATTCAAGCTTCAAACTACAACGTTCATGTAGCACCCAAAACTCTAGAAATAATAAACTATGAAATTAAAGGAAGAGAAGAGAAGAAAAACTAGGTAGAAGTCTCCTTCAAGCGTGGTGTGTGTTCCTTCACATCAATCCCCCTCGGGAATCTCTTCGTCAATATCCCACGTGAATCTCCTCAAAATATGTTCGATCCCCTTAAAGTTGTGTTTTGTGGTCTATTTATAAGTTTGGGACAAACCCTAAACGTGTAGAAGACTTCTATTCCAACCAGCAAAACACTTAAAAACCTTTAAAACTCAAAGTTGACCGGACCAGGCACCCAGGTGTTAAGCCCCAAACGCCCCCTTAACGCCTGCGCAGGCCTGGCGTTAGGGGCCAAACGCCTGGCTAACACTAGGGTCATCCCATCCTTAAGGGCCAAACGCCCCCTTAACGCCTGGGCATGCCTGGATTTAGGGGCCAAATGCCCGGCTAACGCCCGGGTGTTTCCTTTTCGACTCTTGAGCGTATTTTTGACGTTTATACATCCATTTAGCTCGCCTTCCATCTCCAATTCACCTACACATGAAATAGACTCCATTATGCACATATAACGTGTATTTTTATCACAAAAGCACATAAAATTTAAGGTATATAATGCTTAAAACCATGAATTCTAGCCACGCATCAACCAGCTACCTCGAAATCCCGTAAATGCTGTTGATAACGAACGAATATGGATACTGCTCCGCACTAGTACCTAGATCTGTACACAGAGGTACAGGGATTAATGATGAGTACGCCAACTTAGTAGTAATGAAAATAAATCACAGTCTGAGAATAAGAAACAGACAGCACAAATACACCAATCCACAAAACAATAAAATGCTACGACTCAATAAGTTATATAGAAGTTCAAACCAATTTCCGTAAAAATTCTTTAAAACAAGTATATTTTCCAATATTTCTCAGTAAAACTCCCAAAAATATCAGTTTGAAAAATGAAGCGAATCATAATCAAAATTCAGTAAAATATCATCAAAAGTCTTCCCCTCGGGCCATAATCATCACTCATAAATATTCCCTCAGCACCTCACCATCACTCTGTAACAGTCACTCAGCACCTCACGTCACTCAGTGTCAGCCCCACAGGCATCCTCACCGTCACTCATGCCTCCCAATCACTCGTCACTCGACACTTGGCACTCGCACTCAGTAGGTACCTGCGCTCATTGGGGGTGTGTACAGACTCCAGAGGAGCTCCTACAGCCCAAGCGCTATAAACAAGCAAAATCATGGCATCAGTCACTCTCAGGCACTCGGCCTCTCTCATATCATAACATCCTCACAATATTGACCCTCGGCCTCACTCAGTCAGACACTCTCAACATGCCACTCGGTCCATAAATAAACAGGATTCTCGACCCAAAACAGTATTTCATTTCAATAATTAATATCAAGAAGCGCTGAGTGTCAAAACAATTTATCAGGAAAGATTGAGTGTAAAATCATAATTTCTAAGTGAGGAATTATCAGGAAAATAGCCCCCAAGGGGTTAAAACAGATCGACACTAGGCCCCAAACATGGCTTACAGCCCAATTATATCAAAACATATCAATACTACTAAGAGTAAGCTTTAAAAGCAGTTTCGCAACTCAATAGTTGCCTAAAAAGGAAACATGTTTCTAAATTTCCAATTCGTGCACGCCCCACACTCGTCATCCAGTGTGTGCGTCACTCCAAAACCGTGAAAGGATTTAAAGTCCGGGGTTTCATACCCCCAGGACAGGATTTAAAGACATTACTTACCTCAAACTAGCCCGAAAAGCTACTCTGCAACCTGCTTGCCTCTCGAATCAACTTCCGAGTGCTCCAAATCTACCAAGATCAGATTTTTATCATCAAATTATGCTAAGGGAATGAATTCCAATTGAAAAGTACTAATTTTAGCACAAAACCCGAAATTAGCCAAAATCCGACCCCCCGGGCCCGCATCTCGGAACTTGACAAATTTTATACCAAAATGTTTTTCATCATCTCACGAGTCCGTACATATAAAGAACGCTAAAATCGGAGTTTGTTTGACCCCTCAACTCGACCCCTAAAGGTCTCATAATCTCAATCCCTAACTCCATTTTTTTCTACTGATTTTCATGAATTAAACATTGATATTTGATCCTTAATCATATATAATCGAGTATTAGGGTCCAAAATCCTTACCTCAATGAAGAACAATGATTTCCTCTCTTCAAAATCGCCTCAAAAACTCTCTTTCCGTATAAAAATGGTGAAAAAGTGTGTATTGGTCGCGGAGGGCTCATTTTTATACTGTCCAGAATTTTCGCAGTACTGTTCACGCATTTTACTGTTCACCCGAGTACTGTTCACCTGAGTTACTGTTCATCCGAGTTACTATTCACCCGAGTTACTGTTCATGCTGGTGTGAAAAAAATGCAGCAACTTTTCTTCTAGTCTAAATTGATCCGTTAACCATTCGAAATACACCCGAGGCCCTCGAAAATCTCTACAAATATACCAACACGTCCCATAACATCATTCGAACTTAGTCGGGCCTTCGAAACACCAAAAAACCACATCAAAACACCAAAATCACATCAAATTCAAGCCTATGAACTTTGAAATTCCTAAATTCCACCAACGACGCCAAAACCAACCAAAACACATCCGATTGACCTGAAATTTCGCAAACATATCCAAAATGCTATTAAGAACCTGTTCCAACTTCCAGAATTCCATTCCGATCCTGATAGTCTATTTTCCACTCCCGATCGAAAATCGCCAAAAACTAACTTTCGCCAATTCAAGCCTAATTCTACACCGGACATCACAAAAATATTCCGAACACACTCCTAAGTCCCAAATCACGTAACGAATCTATCCGAGCCATAAAATCTGTATTTCGAGATCGTTTACCAATAAGTCAACTCTTAGTTGACTTTTTCAACTCTAAAGATACTTTTAGAGGCTAAGTGTCTTAACTCCTTCTATAACCACTCCGAACCTGAGCTAACCAACTCTAACACATCCTAAACGGTATAACCAACCTATGACCGGGTCGTTACATTCTCCCCCTCTTAAACAAACGTTCATCCTTCCAACTTGTCACGACCCCAAATCCTAACAGGTCGTGATGGATCCTATCGTGGAAATAGGCTAGCCAACCATCACATTACTACATATTTGATCTTTTATAATATTTCGAAAATCAATAATAATCAGCAAATAGAGTATAAAATAATTTCTTTAAGTCTTTACACCGCAATAATAATTTAACAGTCTAAACAAATCCCCGAAGACTGGAGTCAACCGATCACGAGCATCAAAGAAATAAACTAACTCTGCAAATGTCATAATAATGTCTATGAATCAAATATTAAGTACTAAATGAAGAAGGGAAGTGAAGAAGCTGCGGACGCTGGACAGCTACCTCGAAATCCCAAACGCTGATGACAACGAGCTCAAACGACTACTGCTCCGAACCAGTACCTGGATCTGCACACAGGGGTGCAGGGAGTAATGATGAGTACGCCAACTCAGTAGTAATGAAAATAAATCACAGTTTGAAGTAGATGAACACACATCACAAAAACACCAACCCACAAAACAGTAAAACATCAAGTCTCAATACAGTATACATAAGTTCGAAAACTAGTTTCCATAAAATCCTTTTGAAACAAGTATATTTTCAATATATCTCAGTAAAACTCTCAGTAATATCAGTTTGAAAAATGAAGTGAATCATAGTCAAAACTCAGTAAAATATCATCATAAAACTGCCCCTCGGGCCATAATCATCACTCGTAACAATTTCCCTCAGCACCTCAACATCACTCAGTATCATCCCCGCGGGCAACCTCACTGTCACTCATGCCTCCCAATAACTCATCACTCGGCACTCGCACTCAGTAGGTACCTACGCTCACTGGGGGTGTGTACAGACTCCGGAGGGGATCCTACAGCCCAAGCGCTATAAACAAGCCAAATCATGGCATCAATCACTCTCAGGCACTCGACCTCTCTCATATCATAACATCCTCACAATATTGACCCTCAGCCTCACTCAATCAGACACTCTCAGCATGCCATTCGGGCCATAAATAAAATGGGGTTCTCGACCCAAAATAGTATCTCATTTCAATAAATAATAATATTATCAAATAAGAGTGTCAACAACTTCACAAGAAAGACTGAGTGTAAAATCATAGTTTCAAAGTGAGAAAATACCAGTAAAATAGCCCTCAAGGGGTTAAAACAGATCGGCACTAGGCCCCAAACGTGGCTTACAGCCCAAGTATAACAAAACATAGTAATACTAATAACCATATGCTTTAAAAGCGGTTTCGCAACTCAATAGTTGCCTAAAAAGATACATTTTCCAAATTTCCAATTCGGTTTCGCAACTCGTCATCCAGTGTGCGCGTCACTCCAAATCCATGAAAGGATGTAAAGTTCGGGGTTTCATACCCTCAGGACAAGATTTAAAGACATTACTTACCTCAAACTAGCCCGAAAAGCTACTCTGCAACCTACTTGCCTCTCGAATCAACTTCCGAGTGCTCCAAATCTATAAAGATCAGATATTTCTCATCAAATTATGCTAAGGGAATGAATTCCAATTGAAAAATACCAATTTTAGCACAAAATCCGAAATTAGCCAAAACCCGACCCCCGGGCCCACGTCTCGGAACTCGAAAAACTTGATACCAAGATGATCCTCATCATCTCACGATTCTGTACATATAAAGAATGCCTAAATTGGAGTCCAAATGACCCCTCAAATCACCCTTATAAGGTCTCTTAAACTCAAGCCCTAGTTTCCCCTTTTTTCACTGATTTTCCCTAATTAAACACTGTTAATTTGATCCTTAATCACATATTTAACTCAAAAATAGGAAAAAATCACTTACCTAGTGTTGCTTGGTGAAAATCCCTCCTTGAGCTCTCCAAAATTGTCCAAGCCAAATAAAAGAAATGGGCCAAAACTCGCTTTTAAAACAATTTGCCCATGCTTCATCGAGTTGTACCTTGCGTTGTGCAGGTTGTACATCCTATTATAATTTTCCCATGTTGTATACCTTCTATTAAAACGCCCATAACTCCTTGTAAAAATATCCAAATAACAATCGGTTTGAATATTTAGAAACTAGACTCGAAGATCCCTCATTTGATAGGTTGTACACCCTATAACTATTTATATATTTCGAGATATGAGCTTCCAAAGTCGGCTCCATGCATCAGTAAATTCTGTCGAAACTGTTTCACCATCCATCTTCAGTCGATCATAACTTTCTGATCAAATGTCCAAATTATGAATGATTTAACTTTCTGGAAACTAGAATGCAAGGAATACAACTTTTGTGTTTTGTAAATTTTCAGATTCCTTATATATTTTGATATATATGCCTCCAAAATCAGCTCCCCGATGCACCAGTTGCTGTCCAAAAGTGCAGCAGAAATTTCTGCAATTTTTCTTCTTTTTTTTTGTCCGAAATTCAGTTCGTTAACCTTACAAAATCCATCCGAGGCCCTCGGGACCTTAACCAATTATACCAAAATGTCCCAAAACATGATACGAACTCTCTCGAGGCCTCAGATCACATCAAACAACGTCGAAATCATGAATCGCACCCAAATCAAGCTTAATGAACTTTAGAACTTGAAACTTCTACATTGGATGCCGAAACCTATCAAATCACGTCCGATTGACCTCAAATTTTGCACACAAGTCATATTTGACATTATGGACCTGATCCAACTTTCGGAATTAGAATCCGACCCCGATATCAAAAATTCAAACTCTCGGTCAAATTTCTCAAAAACCTTCAAATTTCTATCTTTAGCCAAATGACTTCAAAATGACCTACGAACCTCCGAATTCACTTCCGATCCCGCTCCCAACTCCAGAATCACCACACGAATCTAATCCCAGACTCGGAATCCTAAACGGACATCAATAACACCAAAATGCACTTCAACCCAGACTTATGAAATTTCTTCTAAAATGCTAACTCCTACAATTTGCGCCGAAATGCTCCCGGGTCATCCAAAACCCGATCCGAACATACGCCTAAGTCCGAAATCATCATACGAACCTACTGGAACCTTCAAATCCTGATTCTGAGGATGTTTACTCAAAAATCCAATCCTAGTCAATTCTTCCAACTTAAGGCTCCCGAAATGAGAATTTGCTATCCAAATTGACTCCGAACTTCCTGAAACTCAATTCCAACCATACTTACGATTCATAATACGTGAAAGGAAGCTTCTCACAGCCTCAAACTGCCGAATGACGCATTAGAGCTCAAAACGACCGGTCGGGTCGTTACATTCTCCCCCACTTAAACATGCGTTCGTCCTCGAACGTGCTAAGAACTGCTCTGGAGTTGCCTGAAATCACTGTTTAACACTTCATGCACCTACCTGTGCTACCACCACTCGGTTGAATACATTAGCTTGATTAAATCTGAAGACATCCTCTTTTATCCAAACAATAAGCTCAGAACCCAGTTCCAACACCTGAAATTCTCTGCCAGGCCTGTTTCCAATATATAAACACCGTATCAACTACCACACGAGGTACCAAAACATGACTGCATACCTTTCTGAATTTAGCACCATACACCGCATATTTCATCATCCAACCACGATGACATTCTCTGAACCTTAATAGCCAAAATTCCATGAATCTGATGCTCCCAATGCACCTTATGATATATATATATATATATATATATACACACACACACACACATCCTGCTATAATGTTGCGATACCACCACAATGGAGGAGACATGTAGAAATTTCTAACCAATTGTAGAGTTAACCAAACATTGAATCTTCCCCTCGACTAAAATCATCATCTCATTACGAACCAAATAATGGTAATTGTCCTGTAATATACTTCACATAATGTTATCGCACCGATCCCTGATCCATAAATCTCGTCTCAGCCAGTATGAACTGCTCAATCAACAAATCACCCCAGACATGACCATCAATATCACACGATGTCACAATGCGCCAATAGGCCACAACTCGAACATGATATATAAGGAAATGACTCAGGAAGGGACTACTCAACTCACATAAATAATATGAATTTTCCTTAGAAAATAGGAAGTAAAACAAAAGGAAAATAATTATAGGGAACCGTACTCAGTACATACTGTTGCAGCGTGCAACCCGATCCAAATAATATACCCATGGTGGCGTGCCACCCGATCCCATCATAAAATTCACACAAGGAGATATACACGGAGATGAATTTCTCCCCATTACAAATTACCGAATATCAATCACAAGCACGCTAAGTGCATAATACCATCCTGGGGAGACCGATAGAGCCATATGCTACCAAACTCTAGCACAACTGAGGTGCGATATATATACTCTGAATCTCAAGAGCTCTCCTGCTCACATAACCTCATCACTATACGGAGACTCAACACACAGGGATTATCAAGTCGTTTCACAACTCACACGGCACAATCATAATATTACATGTATTTGATGAAGACGGAACAACATCTGATATTCCAACGCCCCTCCTTGAGAAGCGCCATAATGGAATGAACACACCTGATTCACATGGAGCCCACAACCACATTGAATCCATTCATAACCCTCAAGCCGATTCCGCTCACACTGAACTAGGCTAATAGATTTACCTGGGTCCATAATAACCCACTTCCTCTCATAACACGCAAGAACAACCATCATAGCCTGGACAAACACCCCACAATCCACAACCAACTGAACCGAACACCTTCCAGGCATAAATTCTCGAATAATCAATATTGTACTTCCTTATACTTGGTCTAAATATTCAATCAATAAGGTGACTACATGTCACACTTATACAATCTTCCCGTGGTCACACCCCCACGACCTTTCACACGAGGTAACAAGTCTGCACATCCATACCACCGACCATACTAACACTGTTAAATAAATCAAGAACCAATAACCAAGATACAAAGCCGCTTTCACCAAACACCGATCTCAGGTGACACTGAAGACAACACCAGTTTACTCTAAACATTCAACTCACTGAAGACAACACCAGTTTCCTTGCTCATCCGAGCTCATGACATCTTTGTTAACACAGAACCGCAATCTCGATTCTTACCCCTAGTTACATACTGTTTACTTCACCTAACATGACAATATGAGATAGCGCGAGAATTTCATCATAACTCTTGAACCACTAATAGGGTGAACACCCCTTCATATAGAAACCCCTTTTTTTCTCACATCAATTCAAGAGAACCATAACAACACACGAGTGAATTCTCACAATCACCATACATGAAAATCCTTTAGTGGTCTATACCACCATAAACCTTCCGGGATCTGCCTACACCTGACATGCTATAACACTTCAATGCTTCCAAATAAAATTTATACGATGGCTGACAAGCCCCGCACACACCGGAACAAACCACACGCATAACTCAATAGACCCTCTCCACTTAACTCTCGGAAATCCAGGCATAGCCAGGGTCACGGTCTTAGCATGACAACCAAGAATAGCATGACACGGGGATAACCAATCCATGCCCAGTATCACATCAAAATCAACCATGCTGAGAACCAACAAGTCCACTCGGGTCTCTAGACCCCTAATAGATACCACACATGACCGATACACACAGTCTACAAAAATAGTAACGCCCACCAGAGTCGACACATGAACAGACGTAGCTAAGGACTCACGGGGCACACACAGAAAGTGAGCAAAATATGACGAAACATAAGAGTATGTAGAACCAGGGTCAAATAAAGCCAAATCATCACTGTGACAGACGGAGATAATATATGTAATCACCGCATCTGAGGCCATAGCATCAGGCCTAGCTGGGAGTGCATAGATACGTGGCTGACCTCCACCTGCTCGACCTCCCCCTCTAGAGCAGCCTCTAGCTGCCTGAACATCACCCCTGGTTGCCTGGGTAGGTGATGAAGTGACTGGGGACGATGACGAGGGTTGAACCCTCTGCTGAGAGGAACTACCAGGATGACGAGGACACTGCCTCTACGTATGTCCAAACTCTCCATACTCAAAACAACTACCTAGAGCTGGAGATGGGGACGGAAGGGAACCCCTGCTACCAGGATAGCTACCGGATGAACCATGCATAGAAGAACCTTGGAATGATGATGCTCAGGAGGAACTCTGAGCTGGAAGGGCACTAAAGGATGAACGTCCCTGATGAGCTGCGGGGACCCTGCCCCGAAGATGCACCACTGTAAGCTGGGCGAGCTGGCTGTGGAGGTCTAAATGGACGACCTCTGACATGCTGAAACTGTTCTCTAGAAAGGGCACCACTGAAGCTACCTGATCCCCGAGGGCTCTTGGACTCCCTCTCCTCATGCTCCTGCCTATGAACCGACTCAATGTCCCGAGCAATGTCAACTACCTGCTCAAATGTAGCTCCATACACTCTCTCCCTGGTCATCAAAATCTGAAGCTGATACGTGAGACCATCTACAAATCTCTTGATCCTCTCCCTATCAGTAGGGAATAACTCAGAAGCATGTCTAGCCAACTCGGAAAACCTCACCTCGTACTCAGTAACTGACAACTCTCCCTGGCGCAGCTTCTCAAACTGCCTGCGCTGCTCCTCTCTGTGGGACTGAGGGACATACTTCTCCAAAATGATCGTGGAGAACTGCTGCCAGGTGAGTGGTTCTGAACCAACCGGCCTACCCCTCTCAAATTCCTCCCACCAAGTGAAAGCAACACCAGCAAATTGAAATGTAGCAAACGAGACCCCACTGGTCTCCGAAATACCCGCAGGACGTAGTATCTTCTGGCATTTATCCAGAAAACCTTGGGCATCCTCACCCTCTGTGCCGCTGAAAGTCGGAGGCTAATGTCTATTGAACCTCTCCAGCCTACGCTGCTCATCCTCGGGCATAGCTGGAACCACATAGTCCTGAACTGGGGAAACCGGCTGGGCTAGGACTACTCTGCTCAAGTGTCGGGGCAGCTGGAGTCCGAACGCCTCCCCTGGACTAAGATGCAGTGGCAGTAGTAGATATACCAACAGCCTGGGCCAAACTAGTACACACTGTCAATATCTGAGCCAGGATCTCCTAAATACCCGGAATAACAATAGGCACTGTCGGTGCCTGGGCCTGTCCCGCTTGAGCACCCTCGGCGGGAACCTGATCCTGAATGACATGGGTATCTTGTGGTACTGTCCTAGCTGCTGTGCGGTCTGGTCCCCTAACTCCACCACGGCCTCGACCCCTTGTGGGACTGGCTGGTGTCTGGTCACCCTGATCGGTAGTGCGTGTCCTCGCCATCTGTGAGGGAATGAAACAACAGTAGTTTAGATTTCAAGAACCTATAGAATGGCACAAAAGAGTTCAAGAAAATGAGATTTTTACTAAGAGTTATGTAGCCTCTCGAAGATAAGTACAGACGTCTCAGAGTTATGTGGTTCCTGGCTGAATGGTTTCGTGAATTTGTACAAATAGCAAATAACAAGTAAAGGCTCAAATAAGAGGGGATTTAAGTCTTAAACATGCAGATGTTTGAAAATAGTAAAGGAGATTAGACTTTGAAAAGGATAAGAGGTGTCCTAGGTTTATAATAATATGTATCACATCAATGCAATACCCGATAATCACTCCTCGAAGAGGGGCTACACGTGGTATTAGCGCATCGGTCATCATATCCATATTCTACCCTTCCCACCCCATAAAGGTGATTAAAGCGCGTGTTGGTCACGAATTCTATTGCATGCTATTACCCGTCCCAACCTATCAGTCCTGGAGGAGGTTAGGACTACTATCCTAAATGGTAGGTACTAGGCAGACCCTCAGGTTAAGATTCTAAGGCGACAAGCAAGGAACATATAGGACTGCAGTCAGCTGTAAACACATAAGAGCATATAGGATGGTCAGATTTTTCCTCCGCAGATAATGCATATAATTAGCACGACTCAAACACATACAACGACAATATTGTTAATTAGGACCCTAAGGCAAGGTATCTAGGTGATTCATAGGATAAACAGACAGGCAGACTTGTTTTGTCACTCAAGGAAAACATGCTCTTAATCAGTTTGCCTACTGATTTTAAAAGAAAGACCTATTAGTGTTAAGCAGCACACACAAGAAAGACAGATTTCTAATTTATAAAAAATTAGTTACCTAAGGCTTGCTTAGGTGAGGGTAGTGTATATTAATAGAATTATTAAAGGAACTATTGCAACTATTACTTAAACATGTTGTTCTAGGTTATTCAGAACACAGAAGCATTGCCAGATATTTTTTAGAGAAAAACTGAGTGAGGTTATTATACCTTTATACCTTAGTAATTAGACTAAATGTAGTTAGGTGATTACAGTCCTATGACATGATATCTAATGCCCAGATAGAGATGCAGAATGATGCTTATGCAGAATTCCTAAGCATGATTTCTAAATGCTCAGTATTAATCATGATTTCAAAAGATGCTAAAATGATAATTTATTTTTAATGTTGTTTAGCCTAAGACAAGATTTCTAAGCGTACATGGCAGTGTGGAACATGACAGTAGAAGATATCATTCATTAGTAGGATTTTCTAAGTAACGTGAACATGCTGAAACAGTAGGCATGAGACCTAATAAACATGATTTCTAATGCATTAATTTTTAACACATGAGCCTAAACATGATCTCGATTGCACATATAGGAAATAAAGTCTAACATCATGGTTTTTAATGCGTGAATTTTAACACATGGGCCTAAACATGATCTCTATTGCACATATAGGAAATAAAGTCTAATCGTGATTTCTAATGCATGAATTTTAACACATGGGCCTAAACATGATCTCTATTGCACATATAGGAAATAAAGTCTAATCGTGATTTCTAATGCATGAATTTTAACACATGGGCCTAAACATGATCTCTATTGCACAGATAGGAAATAAAGTCTAACAACATGATTTCTATCCCTTTAATAGCTAATGCATACGTAGCTACCCCTCCCTTTCACTATCCATCCCCTGAGTTGTTTACAAATTATTACAGGCCAGGGAATCATGAATTACACTTAAAGGAAAATAAGAAATTAATTTTATAGGGAGCCTTCAATTAGGCCCAGATCTTCCAAACCTCATTGCCTTATGGTATTGCATAGCTTTTTACTAATCCGGATGTGTCAGAGTTACCTAAGGACCTCAAGGGCTCCCGGGCAGTGCTCACACCCAGACATAGCCAAAAGATTTAAACATGTGGAGTGTGGAAGTGCCAGCCTTGTGTGTTAGAGTTCAGAGGGTACTCAAAGGGTTCCCAAAGCAGTTCTCACACGAAGAGGGCTGAACTTAGACTCCTAAGAGTGTGTGAGAGTGATTTTGTTTAAAAGGATTTAAGTAACGAACAGTTTGAGAAAGGAAAACAAGTTTTGAAGAAGGAAATGGAAATTTAACATCACACAAGGACCAAGGATGGTCCAACAATCACAAACAGGGGTAATGGGATTAGGGACAAATACAGAGCATGTATGGGTACACATACAGCAGGAAAATAAGCACACAGACATGCAATGAGGAACTTCTAAGGGTCTAGAGGATTTGGGGTATAGTGCTAGGTCAGATTAACACCTAAGGCCATGGTTAAACTAATGTACCAGTCATAGGCATGTAAGAAGTAGGTGCATAAGTGTACAGAAATAGATAAAGCCTAATTTAAACATGCAACGGGGACTTTAGGATCCTAGATATATGCCGAAAATAAGTAAGCAAGTTAGAAGCATGTTGAATCACAACAGTAAGGAAACATGTTTGTATGAAGACTGAAATATAAATTAGGACATACCAGTGAAGTGAAGAAAGTAATAACACAAAGAGGAAAATAAGAGAATGCACAATAGCTAGCCTTGGCTTGCAGCCGGCTAACCCAGAGTAATGGTAATTAGCACAGAAAGAAGAGCAGAAAACCTTTTGAATTGTGAGAGAGATTTTTGAACAGATTCGTTTGTGTGTCTGTGTGTGTATGAATAGAGTATATATAGTTTTGAAAAGCAGGCATAGGAATAAGGTAAAAATAATAGTTCAGTAGTAATTACAGAAATAATCATCAATTAGAGTTAATTTAGTATACAGACTTTCTTTAGTTAAGGAATCATACTCAAACGGTAACAAGTAGTGGCAACAAAAGGAAAGGAATCAAGTAAAGTGTATATAATTATAGAAATAAACACAATTAGGATCAAATCAATACCAGTACTCCCCACAATTAAGGAGTCATAGTTCAAACGGATACCACAGTAGTAAAGAAGGAAAGAGAACTAATTTGAAAAAACTTATTTTAGTCATACAAAGAGTAGTAAAGAATAGGGCATGTGATTAAGGCTAGGTACAAGATATATTAATTAAGAAAAGTGTATAATTAATTGACAGCATAATTATACATAACAGAAGGTATAAAATAATTCTGAAAGTTAGTAATCACAGGGAATCAGTTAACAAATAAGGCAAGTGTCACACGGATATGCAAGATTAGTAAGGAGTTCTAAGGAAAAAAATACACAGAATCATAGCTGTAAGGAAAATATCATAGTTCTAAGGAAAATAGAGAAGATAACACTGATTTACCATGAGATTAAGCAGGTAATAAGCTAGAATCAGGACCATAAGAAAGAACAGTACAAAATATGAGTTAGGGTTTTGTATAGAGCATGATATAGTCGAGAATAGTCGAACACAAAAAAACCCTAATCAAGCAAACATAAGTAAGAATCATAGAATCGTAGGATGTTTATGAGAAACACACAGATCAACTAAACATAGCAACCAAGATGAACTCAGAACCCTAAAAATGGGATTTCTTAACAGAATAATTCAAGTAAAGAGAAAATGCTTAATCAAACATTTAAAATATACTGAGAATCATAGGTTAGTACCAAAAATCAGAAGAGAAAGCGTTTTGAAAGGGGTTAAGAAACCTTAGTCGAAGATGAAGCGTTATTTTGGAAAATCGAAAACCTTTAAGGAAAATAATAAAGAGCCCATAATATACACAGATCTAAGTCAGATCTAAAAGAAAATCGAAAAATAAAAGGGGTTAGGGTTTCAAAGAGTTGAAAAACAAGGAAAACCTTGAAGTTGTTGCCATCGTTAGCCGGAAAAGCCATGGCTCTTACTCAAATGGCCGGAGGAGGCCGGAAGATGGCATGAGAGACCACAGATAGGAGCTGAACCACTCCAGGCTCGCCTGAGAGCCTTTGGGTGCCTTAGACCGGTGTAGGATGAAGCAATAACCAAGAGACAGTGAAAGACCACAGTTTCCGGCGAGGGAACTAGCCGGAGAAGATGAACAGACTCCATTGGAGAGGAAAGATAAGAGAAGGTTCTAGAGAGAACCAGAGAGATAGAGAGAGAATTGAGAGGTTTGGAAATGAGGGTTCGGAGGGGGGTAGTCTCTAGGGTTTAATTATGGTAGGTGGGATCTGGGCCGTTGATCTAATTTGATCAATGGCTCAGATAGATCCGAGGTTGGGTCGGTTATGGAATTGATTTGGGCTGGGTATGGGATTGATTTGGGCTTGGTATGGGATTGGGTTATTAAAAAAATCTGATGGGTTGGGTTAGAATTAGGCTAGAATCGAAATTAAAAATGGTTATTAGTTAAATACCCACTGAAATAGATAAGTAATTAAATAAAATAGCTAGTAATCATATAAAAGAAAATTAATGCTAGATAAATGAAATTAAGGTAATTAATGAGTACGAAAAAATATAAAATGAAATAATTATTGATTTAAGTGGTAGAAAATGTACAATTAGGCCATAGTTGCAAAATTATTGTAATTATGGTCAAACAATGCCAAATTGGCTAATTTGTGAAATAATTAAATCCTAATAGGATAAAAATGATATATACTGACTAGGAAATATTTTGAAATTCTTTATAATATGATTTATGAATAAAAAATACTGAATAAATTGGAAAAGGATTTAATAAAAATATGGGAAAAATACCAGTTATTATAAATAGCGATTTTGGAGGTGTATATACAAATTAAAAAATAATTTGATAAAAAATTGGGTATCAACAATTGGGCTGGTGTGTTTGGGCGTAGGGAGAAAGATTTGGGCATGGGTAGTTTTGGCCCAGGTCCGATTTCAAACCTCTCATGACCAATTACCTAATTAGTTAATTAACACTAATTCGAATTAAACTTTAAAAATGTAGTAACTAATTTTAACTTTGTTTTTGTCTAATTATAAATTAATTGTTGAGTTAATTAAGAGTAACACTATTTAATTTAAGACTCCTAATCATTTAGAGAATAAATTCCACAATTTTGTTAGAAAAATGATTAAATTAAGAATTTAACCATTAAATCCACATTATGTCAAATAAACACCTTTTCATTATCATTTATTTCGATCGATTGCAAATAATCTACTAGTTAGATCTAATTCTAGTTTATTTTAATTAATGAGTAAATTAAAAGGTGAAATTATTAGTTAACAATTGTAATTATTTGAAGGACAATTTTCCGTAATTTTCAATAAAAATGATTGAGGTTATGCACCTAATTATGCAATTTTAAATCATTTATAAATTTTAAAGGACGAATTATGATTATGCAATGCAATGCAAAATAATTCACAAATAACACTGAAATTCAACAAAAATTTATAAAACTAATTAATTTATTGATTTTTTGTAGGAGTATATAGTAGGTTAAAAATTACATGCTCACAGCTGCCCCTCTTTGCTCAGAAACACGAGGAGTTTTCGGGCAAAGACAAAGTGAGCATTTATGAACAACATTCACCCGTTCAAATACTCCATGCGAAGCATTTTTTTTTTGAAAAGTTTGACCGAACCCTGTTTCAAAGGTTGCCTACGTATCCTTGGCTATAAAGGAATCAGGTCAGCGTAGTTCTGGAAGTTTTGGTAGCTGGGACTACCGGGTAACTGTGATTTCACTGTGACTGTTGTTGTTGTTACTGCTTCTGAGCTCCTTATTACACCAAAGTAACAAAACAAAAAGACTAACTAAGCCTATCAACTACTAGTTACAAGATCCCTATCTGTACACTCTAAGCTTGGTCTTGAGTTTTGGCTTTTGCTGACTCTAATGTGGATCTCGATGCTTGATAGTTGTAGATGCTGGTTTTATCTTCTCGTCCTTCGGATCATGGCAGGATATACATAATGGATGACTTCAATCTCGTCCCGAATTGTCCACGTCTTCCTCGCTTCTGCACTTTGGATTCAATCTTCTCTTTCTCTTTTTATTCCAGATCAAAAACTTTTCCTTTTGGTCGTCTCGAATCCATTGTCCTAAAGTGTAATCTGCGCAAAATAAAAATAAACTAACAAAATTTTCTGCCCCAGTTTTTTACTAGGAAAATTTCGTGAGTTATTCTAATAAAATTTATGCTACTTTATTATTGAAAGCGATGAAAAGTCGGGGATGGTGCATCCAGAATGGATGTAGACTAGGGGGTGGATACCCTATGCCTAAAATTAAAATCAACTAGGGATTGGAAACCTTATGTTGACAAGATTGACAGGTTATGCCGTCGTCAGAAAAGATCACCGGGTTACGCCAGTGTCAGGAGAAAATCAACAGGTTATGTCGCTGACAGAAGAAGAGCACCAGGTTATGCTGGTGTTGGGAAGGATCAACAGGTTATGTTGTTGCCCAAAGAAGACCACCAGGTTATGCTGGTGTTGGGAAGGATCAACAGGTTATGTTGTTGCCAAAGGAAGATCACTAGGTTATGCTAGTGTTGGGAAGGATCAACATGTTATGTTGTTGCCAAAAGACGATCACCAGGTTATGCTGGTGTTGGGAAGGATCAACAGGTTATGATGTTGCCAGGAAAAGAGATCACCGGGTTATGCCGGTGTTGGGAAAAGACCAACAGGTTATGTTGTTGTCGGGAAAAGATCACCAGGTTATGGTGGTGTTTGGAAAGGCCAACAGGTTATGTTGTTGCCAGGAAAAGAGATCACCAGGTTATGTCGGTATCTGGAAAAGACCAACAGGTTATGTTGTTGTCAAGACAAAGATCACCAGGTTATGCTGGTGTTTGGAAAGGCCAACAGGTTATGTTGTTGTCAAGACAAAGATCACCAGGTTATGCTGGTGTTTGGAAAGGCCAACAGGTTATGTTGTTGCCAGGAAAAGAGATCACCGGATTATGTAAAAGACCAACAGGTTATGTTGTTGTTAGGAAAAGATCACCAGATCCCCAGGTTATGCTGGTGTTTGGAAAGGCCAACAGGTTATGTTTTTGCCAGGAAAAGAGATCACCGGGTTATGCCGGTATCTGGAAAAGACCAACAGGTTATGTTGTTGCCAGGAAAAGAGATCACCGGGTTATGCCGGTATCTGGAAAAGACCAACAGGTTATGCTGTTGTTCGAAAAATATCACCAGGTTATGCTGGTGTTTGGAAAGGACAACATGTTATGTTGTTTACAGGAAAATAGATCATCGGGTTATGCCGGTATCTAGAAAAGACCAACAGGTTATGCTGTTGTCAGGAAAAGATCACCAGGTTATGCTGGTGTTTGGAAAGGCCAACAGGTTATGTTGTTGCCAGGAAAAGAGACCACCGGGTTATGCCGGTATTTGGAAAAGACCAACAGGTTATGTTGTTGTTAGGAAAAGATCACCAGGTTATGCTGGTGTTTGGAAAGGCCATTAGGTTATGTTGTTGCCAGGAAAAGAGATCACCGGGTTATGCTGGTATTTGGAAAAGACCAACAGGGTATGCTGTTGTCAGGAAAAGATTACCAGGTTATGCTGGTGTTTGGAAAGGCCAACATGTTATGTTGTTTCTAGGAAAACAGATCACCGGGTTATGCCGGTATCAACTAGGGATTGGGACCCTATGTTGGCATCAACTAAGGGATGGAACATCCTAGGTTGGAAAAGTCATCGGGTTATGCCGACATCAACTAAGGAGTGGGACCCTATGTTGGCATCAACTAGGAACTGGGATATCCTAGGTTGTCATCGAGTTATGTCGGCATCAACTAGGGAGTGGGACCCTATGTTGGCATCAACTAAGGAATGGAACATCCTAGGTTGGAAAAGTTATCGGCATCAACTAGGGAGTGGGACCCTATGTTGGCATCAACTAGGGAGTGGGACCCTATGTAAAAGGTGTAGCTGGGGATTGGAGGCCCTATACTTTCTTAGGTTTGAACTGTTCTCAACATCATTTCCTCTTCTTATTTTGATTATTTTCAAAGAATGAGTGAAGGCGGGAAAAAACTTTAGAGGGAACTTTCCTTCTGGGATCGTCGCTGCAAAGTCGCTTCTGGCCCTTGTACAACTTCCTTTAGTTGCACCTGCTTTTTGCAAGGTGCCTTTTGAGTTACACCCTTTTCCTTCAAACAAAGAACAATTGTCAGTTTGAAATGGTGGTTGGTTTTGCGGCCTTGATTATTTCAACTTGCTTGATCTTGGCCCCTTTGATGAATATCTCAACTGCTTGCTTGCTTGCTGGGGATTGGGTTTCATCTTTAATCCCGAGGATCTTGGATTTTTGGATTTTCCTATGGCAATTGGTCACGTGGGACCCAACATTCTGACTTTGTTTGCCTTTGTAGGTCTTTCAGTTTTTGACTTGTTTTTCTCTTGGATTTCGGAGCATGGGTGAGGTTTAGGCTCCTCGAATTTTGCTGTAACGGCTAGTCGCATGGGACTTAACCTTTCCGACTTTGTTTTTTCTTATTGGCCTTTCAGTTTTGACTTTTTCTTTAAACTTTCAACTTTATTCGTCTTCATGGGCGTCTTAATTTGGTCTTCTCCTTCTAAGAGTTCTTTGAGTTCGAAGCATCGGTCGCTATGGTCAGTCGAGATCGACTCGAATCCCCTGATGAGGCTAGGTGCCTTTTGCATATTAGCCTGTGTAAACTGAGAGCCCTATAAATCAGTTTTTCCATCCTTTCTTTGCCTTACTTTAAAAAAGAGTTAGACCGAAAGGGATTGAAACAAATGGAAAAAATGAATTTTTAACAAAAAATATCCCTTTCGGGGAAAAAAAAAGAAGGACTTATCTGGAGTGTATACGGCCTTCAATGAATATGAAATGCCTCTTGGACTGGATGTCTGATCCATCTAAACCATCCGACTCTCAGAAATTCGTCACAACTTTTACCTCGAGGTTGAGAAACCTTGCTCCGGACTGTGTCCATGTCAATAACCAATTATCCTTTTCCGATTAGTGGTGCCCTTTGCGGGTTTTCACCGACTAACCTCTCTCATTTTTGTTCTTGCCATCGCCCTGTAGTGCTCTTTGCGAGTTTTCACTAACAAGACTCTCTCATTTTCTATTTCTCTGCTCACCGTCACCTTATGGTGCCCGTGTGGGTTTTCACCAATTAGACTCTCTCATTTTACTTTTCTCTTCTTACCTTCACCTCACGGTGCCCGTATGGGTTTTCACCGATAAGACTCTATCATTTTGAATTCTTTCATTTATTTGTATCAGATTCAAATAATTGTATCCTCCAATTTTGGACATCTTCGTCGATCGATCGGAAGGACTTGAACAGTATTTGGGGTAAAAAGAATTTGTATCGAATTGCAACTTTGGAACCTTTGGGGCAGAACATTGCCGAATATATCATAACACTTGCCCCAGCTTAAAATTTTGGGGAACATGTGAAATTTTATTTTGGTGTGACTGAACCCCAGGGAGAGGCTGCCTACGTATCCTCTCGGTATCAAGTCAAACGTAATTAAGAGAAATTTTGTTTTTGTTTTTATTTTTGATTTTTGTCTTTGTTTTTCCTCTGTTTTGTTTTGTTTTATCTTTCTTTATTTTTTCTTTTTTTTCATTTGGTTTTTTCTCTTTTCTTGTTTTTTCTTTTTTTCTTTTTTCAATAACACTTTCGGGTTCCAAAGAGGGTAATCAAAGAAGAGTAACCGGCTCAAAGGGTTTGCAAAAAGGTTGATAGTGTTTGGGGTAGTGAGAATGAAAGCCTTCATCCTTTCAATCGGAGAGTGTCAAACTGCGAAGAGGTCAAACATAACACCTTTTGATTGCATCTGCATTGACAGCTGTTTCGGGGTCATTTCCTTCAACATCCCCCAAGTACAATGCTCCTTTTGGTAACAATTTTCTTATGATGTATGGACCTTTCCAATTTGGGGCGAATTTTCCTTTCGCCTCTTCATGGTGCGGGAGGATACGCCTTAAGACGAGTTGCCCCACTTCGAAATTTCTAGGCTGCACTTTCTTGTTATAAGCGTGGGCCATTCTTTGTTGGTACAACTACCCGTGACAAACTGCGGCCATTCGTTTTTCCTCGACCAGAGTTAATTGTTCCAATCGGATTTTGACCCATTCATCATCCTCAATTTCAGCTTCAACAATGATCCGAAGAGAGGGAATTTCAACTTCTGCAGGTATTATGGCTTCAGTGCCATAAACCAATAAATAAGGAGTCGCCCCAACTGATGTGCGCACGGTCGTGCAATATCCCAATAATGCGAAAGGCAACTTTTCGTGCCATTGCCTAGAACTTTGAATCGTTTTTTCTGAGGATTTTCTTGATGTTTTTATTCGCTACTTCAACGGCGCCATTGGCTTTGGGTCGGTAAGGGGTGGAATTACGGTGTGTGATTTTAAACTGTTCACACACCTCCCTCATCAAATGACTGTTGAGAGTTGCAGTGTTGTCAGTAATGATAGTTTTTGGGATACCAAAATGACAGATGATGTTTGAATGCACGAAGTCCACCACTGTTTTCTTAGTAACGGCTTTGAAAGTGACTACTTTGACCCATTTTGTGAAATAGTTGATGGCAACCAAAATAAATTTGTATCCGTTTGAAGCTTTTGGTTCGATCGGCCCAATGACATCCATTCCCCAGGCAACGAATGGACAAGGTGCTGACATGGGATGTAATTCCGAGGGTGGTGCATGAATCAGGTCGCCATGTATTTGACACTGATGGCACTTTCGGACAAAACGAAAATAATATTTTTCCATGGTCATAAGTAATATCCTGCCCGCAGGATTTTCTTTGCGAGGATGTATCCGTTCATGTAGGGACCATATACTCCTGAATGCACTTCGTTCATAATATTTTCAGCTTCTTTGGCATCCACGCACCTTAACAAATTCAGATCCGGAGTTTTTTTATACATCACTTCTCCACTTAAGAAGAAACTGTTGGTGAGCCTTCTGATGGTTCTCTTTTGGTCTCCGTTGGCCTGCTCCGAGTATTATTTTTTTTCAAGAACCTTTTAATATCATGACACCGGGGTTGGATATCAGGTTCTACTTCAATTGTATTACAATAACCATGTCTTTCCCGGATTTGAATCTCCAACGGGTCAATATGGACATTGCCCGGATATGGTAGCATTGCAGCCAAGGTAGCCAATGCATCTGCTAACTCATTGTGGATATACTTGAACTCGACGGATTTGAACCTCTTGTTGAGATCTTCCACATGTTGTCTATATGGAAGAAGCTTGATATCTCGAGTTTCCCATTCGCGTTGCGCTTGTTCGATGATCAAGTCAGAATCCCCCATGATTAGCAATTCCTCCACATCCATATCAATTGCCATGTTCATGCCCATTATGCAAGCTTCATACTCAACATTGTTGTTTGTACAGAAGAACCGAAGATGGGCGGTGGCTGGATAGTGTTGTCCCGTGGGCGAAATCAATATTGCCCCAATCCCAACACCTTTTGCATTGATTTCTCCATCAAAGAACATTTTCCAAGTGTTAGTGTCTTCTGGGATTATTTCGACTGAATTTACTCTCTCATCCGGGAAGTAAGTGCTTAAACGTTGGTATTCATCATCAATCGGATTTTCAGCTAGATGATCGGCCAAAGCTTAGTCTTTCATGGCTGTGCGGGTGACATAGACAATGTCGAACTCTGTGAGCAGGATTTGCCATTTTGCTAGCCTTCCTGTGGGCATCGATTTTGAAATATGCACTTTAAAAGGTCCGGCCTGGTTATGAGATATGTAGTGTAGGCCAGCAAATAATGTCTGAGCTTTTGAGCAACCCAAGTTAGGGCACAACAAGTTCTCTCCAGCAGAGTGTATTCGGCTTGATACCCAGTGAATTTCTTGCTCAGATAATAGATGACTTGCTCTTTCTTCCCGGTAACATCATGTTTCCCAAGGACACATCCAAAAGAATTCTCCAAGACGGTCAGGTACAAGAACAAAGGTCTCCTGGGCTCAAGGGGGACCAACACTGGCGGATTTGACAAATATTCTTTGATTTTGTCAAAAGATTCTTGGCATTCATCTGTCCATTTAATCGCCGCATCTTTCTTTAGTAACTTAAATATGGTCTCACTGGTGGTTGTAAGTTGTGCGATGAACCGGCTGATGTAGTTTAACCTTCCTAGTAAGCTCATGACTTCGTTCTTGGTTTTCGGAGGTGGCAGATCTCGAATAGATTTTATCTTTGTTGGATCTAATTCAATGCCCCTTCGGCTGACTATAAACCCCAAGAGCTTCCCGGATGGAACACCAAATGCACATTTATCAAGGTTCAATTTCAAGTCGTACTTGCGTAGCCGCTCAAAGAATTTTCTCAAATCTCAAACATGGTCTTCTTGTGTCCTGGATTTAATAATTACATCATCAACATACGCCTCGATTTCTTGGTGCATCATGTCATGGAAGATGGCAGTCATGGCTCTCATATAAGTTGCCCCGGCATTTTTCAAGTCGAATGGCATGACCTGGTAACAGTAGGTTCCCCATGGGGTGGTGAAAGCCGTCTTTTCTGCGTCTTCTTCATCCATAAAGACTTGATGATACCCGGCATAACAATCTACAAACGAATGTACCTCATGTTTGGCATAATTGTCGACAAGGATGTGAATGTTTGGTAAAGAAAAGTTGTCCTTGAGACTTGCTTTGTTTAAATCCCTGTAATCAACACATACTCGGATCTTCCCGTCATTTTTTGATACTGGAACTACGTTAGCTATCCATGTGGTGTATCTGACTACTCGGATTACATCGGCTTTTAATTGTTTGGTAACTTCTTCTTTGATTTTGTCACTGATGTCTGTTTTGAATTTTCTTTGCTTTTGTTGGACAGGTGGGTGATTGGGGTAAGTTGGAAATTTGTGCATCACTAAATCAACACTCAGTCCGGGCATATCATCGTAAGACCATGCAAACACATCTTTAAATTCAAACAAGCGCTGGATCAATGCATCTCTAGTTTTTTCCTCGGTGTGAATGCTTATCATGGTTTCTCTGGCCTCTTCTGAATTTCCCAAATTGATTGGCTCAGTTTCATTTAGGTTTGGCTTAGGCTTATTCTCAAATTGTTCCAATTGTCGATTTATTTCTCTAAAAGCGTCATCTTCATCATATTCGAGCTCTTGATTCATTATTTCACAATTAGATGGCGTTTTAGGATCTAGGCATGAAGTCCGCAAGCATGTCATGTTATTTAAAGCCGCATTATCAGCACTGAAAAATAAGAAATAATAACAAAATTAGAAAGAATAATAAAAGAAGATCCATAGACGATGAAATATTGATTTCATTTCATTGAATTTGAAGATAATAGGGTTTTACATCGGAATTTAAAAGACAACGAAATTAAAAACACTCAAGTTACACCCTGAAATAACTCGGAGTGCAGAAAGGATGGCAAAACATGAACTACCAAGATTCCCACCTGACTGGGAAGGGAGTAGCTTTCCAATTTTGCAATTTGGTATTTGGTCCCATATATTGCACCTCAGCGGTGCTCGAGCCTTCACCCGGCTGAACCATGTGGACTTCATAGAGCATTTTCCTCATTACTTCACAAATATCTTCAATTTCCTCGGTCGTGAAGACCTCTTCTTCCTCTTCTATGTATTTTGGCTTAAAAATGTTTTGGCGAGGTGCGAAATTGGCTGAGGCAAAACCCACCCATCTTTCTTACGTTTTTTAGCCCATTCTCATCGGCGCTGGTAGCTTGAAAACCTATGCTAAAGAATTTCTTGTTGCCAGGCAACGTAGCAGGTTTTGTGATGCCCTGCAAAGATGCCCCAAGCCCTTTCCCGAGCTTGTATCCATGTTTGATCATTTCGCCGGCGACCATGACTGATGTGCTCGATAAACAGGGTTGAGGGCATGGAGTTCCTTCCTCGCACTGGTGAGCAAGCACAATTTCAAAAGCCTGGTAAACAATGTGTTCACTTCCTTCTCTTGCCTCAACACAGGGGACCGATGGGTCCCTGTAGATTAATTGTTCATCCTCTCCATGGACAACTATATCTTGGTTCTCATGCTCGAACTTGACCATTTGATGGAGAGTAGAGGGTACGACTCCCGCATCATGGATTCAGAGCCTTCCGAGTAAAAAGTTATAGGAAGTGTCCATGTCCAAAACTTGGAACGTTATTTCGAAATCCACAGGGCCAATGGTTAGGATTAAATCAATTTCTCCTATAGTATCCCTTTTGACGCCGTCGAAAGCCCGGACACAAACACTATTCGGCCTGATCCTTTCAATCCTAATTTCCATTCTTCGCAATGTTGACAGGGGGCAAATATCTACCCCGGATCCGGCGTCCAGCATGACCCTTTTCACATAATAACCCTCACACTTGACTGTTAAGTGTAAAGCCTTGTTATTGGCATCTCCTTCGGGAGGTAATTCATTTCGGCTAAAAGAGATTCTATTGACTTCGAAGAACCACTCTGCCATTTTTTCCAGTTGTTCAACGTAGTCTCGATCGGCACATACGCCTCATTTAGCGTCTTTAGAAGTAATTTTTGGTGATCGCTTGAGATCAACAACAGAGACAAGAGTGAAACCTGGACAGGAGCCTTTCTGAGTTCATTAATCACAGCATACTCCGATGTTTTCATTTTTCGGAAGAATTCCTCGGCTTCTTCGGCAATAACAGGTTGTTTGAGGGGGAAATGTTTATGTTTGGATTTATTCAACCATTATGGGTCATGATACTTCCCAAATGGGTTTGTTTCATTCACTTCCCCTCTGACTTCCTTCCCTTTATAGGTGACCAGCGTCTGATTATATTTCCAGGGGATGGCAGTGGTATCTTTTATTGGAATTTATGGCCTGCGACTGATGATCAGAGGATCATCCAGCTTTGGTGAGATGACTGGCTCTTTTTCCACATACGTCCCCTTTGGTACATACATTCTTGGAAAATCTGATCTTAGCTTCAAATTCTTTGGAGGGCTCAACGTGAGCTGCCTATTTCTGGGAGCTCTTGGGACGTAGAAGACGGCTTCTTTGGTTGGTGGTACCTCTCTCTCTACTTCCTTAGCCTTTTATTCATTCTAGGTGGTAGGCTTTGTTTTCTTTGCATCCCTGACCGATTTCGCCGTTGTCTTAGGTTTCTTTTCTGTATCGACGATGGCAATACTGGCTTTAAAGCAGGGTCAAACTCCTTGTCTTCACAAATAAATCCGATGACGGGCCCGTTGTTGTGGGCTGACAATGGATTGTTCGTTACATTGGGTACTTCCTCGTCCCTCAGCACTACCTTTTTCTGTTCAATTAGGCTTTCAACTACTTTTTTGAGAGTCCAACAGTTCTTAATATTATTCCCCTCTGCCCCAGAATGATAGGAACACCTGGTACCTGGCCTATATGATGGAGATTCTGGATTTTTCCTATTTGGAGGCATGGGCTGCAGAAGACCCATCTAAACCAACTTTTGAAAGAGGTCAATGGGTGTGAAGTTGGTTCTTCTGGGTGGTTCACGGGGATGGGTATTGTATTGGTAGTTTTTCTGGGGAGGATGTGGATTATATGGAGCTTGGTTAGGATGGTTAATTATGGGAAGTGAAGCTCTATTCTGATTGTATTGTTGTTGTGGCCATGTGTACGGCTGATCATTCATTACTGCATAGGGATGGGGAGGCATACCGTAGGCTGCATCCTGATGAGGAAAATAATGTTGTGAAGCTCTGGGAGATGGTCCTGGATAGTCCCGAGGTCGTAGAGAACTTCTTAGGCTTGATGCCATCATGGCTCCCTCTTCTTTCTTCTTCCTGCTTACTAGGCCTCCCGAGCCGCTCTGAATGGCTTAGGAGGTGGCTCTCAGGGCTGACTGACTCAAGATACGACCCGTTTTTAAGCCGTTTTCTACCATTTCACCAATTTTGATGGCGTCCGCGAACGGTTTGCCCATGGAAGACATCATATTTTGGAAGTAATCGGCCTCTTGGGCCTGCAGGAAGACATTGACCATTTCGGTCTCATCCATAGGAGGTTTTACTCTAGATGCTTGTTCACGCCATTTGATGGCGTATTCTCGGAAGCTTTCGGAAGCCTTCTTCTTGAGGTTGGACAGAGAATTTCTGTCTGGAGCTATTTCCACGTTGTATTGAAACTGTCTCACAAAGTCCCGAGCTAGGTCATCCCATATGTGCCAACGGGAGATGTCCTAATCAATATACCATTCCGAGGCGATCCCTGTAAGGCTTTCTCCAAAGTATGCCATCAACAACTCTTCTTTTCCCCCTGCCCCTCTCAATTGATTGCAATATCGTTTCAAGTGGGCGATCGGGTCTCCATCCCGTCATATTTTTAAATTTTGGTGTTTTGAAACCCATGGGCAGATGCACATGGGGAAACATGCACAGATCGGTGTAAGACACGATCTTTTGGCCACTCAGGCCCTGTATGTTCTTCAAGCTTTACTCAAGACTTTTCATTTTTCGCGTCATCTCCTCTTTTTCGGGATTTCTCAAGATTCTCTCATGTTCCATAGGAGACTCAAATTGTGGATGTTGCGGATAAGAGTTCGGAGTGACTCGGGTAGTATCCAGTTGGAATTGGGGAGCTTGAAAAGTGAAATTTGATGGCTCAAAGCTCTGACATGGCAATGTTGGTTGTGCCATACTGGCAGCTGGCGGTGCGGTGAATACAACAGATGGTATTCCAGAAGATGGTGCCTGGGGGCGGACGTCAGAAGGCATTCCGGTCATAGTAGGGAACCCAAATTGTATGAATGGGTTAGGTGCTGAAATTGGAACATAAGTGGTCCCTCCCGTTCTTGGTATCAACTCAGGGAAACTGGGGATAGCACTAGGCGGCTCCCTTCCATTAGACCAAGCATCCCACATTTCTAACATGAGGCATCTCAGCCTCCTATTCTCTTCGGCAACTGCTGATTCGGACTGTGGGATAATCGATACGGGGCTATCCTCAGGTTCGACAATAGACAGATGACTTTCAGATGCCATTGCATTGCTTCCTTTGGACCTTGTAAAATATTGGTGTGTCGCCAGAATACCACCGCAAAAAACCAACCACCTTAAAAGTAAGAACCTTAAGGGTAGACAACAAACGGGTTAGCTTGAGATATTAACATGTAGGGAATCGCACGTTGGGATACAATGCATCTAAGCAGTCAAACATTTTTCTAAAATGTTGGCGACGGCAGTGTGTTTCATCCCGGCTTTAATGTTTCACTCTTTTCTTTCTTGATTATTTTCTTTTAGGGTTATGATCGAATCCTATGTGGATTGCCTACATATCATGACGCCGCATGAATCAGATCATCACATAGTTCAAAAGAAATAGATATAGAGTGACAAGGTGAAATTTTCATTATTAAAGATAGCTCTTTGTTTTTCATTACAAGCAGTTTGTAATACTGATAACCATAAAAGAAACAGTACATACTCTAGACAAACAACAACAACTTAACATTCTAGAAAGCAATAAAATAAAGACTCGAAAACTAAAACATCAAAAGTAAAGGAGGGTTTCTGCTTGACTTCTCGGGGCCTGTGGTGCATTGGCTGGTCTCTGTGCAGGCCTGTGTGCAATATCTCCCTGAATTCGATCCAAATATCCATCACCTAGTGGATGAAAGTCATCATAGAGGCAAAAAACATGGAGGTAGTCATGCTCTCACATTCGTGACATTTCTGCACAACATAGTCAGCTATTTCTTTGATCCTGTTCTTGATGACCCCTTTCTCCTGAAGCGGGCACCCTATTTGTTGTGCTCGGGCTTCCAATACTTGGGCATTTGCATTGTTCTGGCCCTGTAGTTGTTGCACGGTTCCTTCCAATTGGAAGATTCGTGCATAACAGTGCTCCCTTTATTTTTTAAAGTCTTTAGTTTGTTGGACCATTTCATTCCCCATGGAAAACAATTTTTCCTTCAGGATTGCCATTTCTTTATTATACTTCTGCCTCAAATGATGAGCATGTTCTTCTGCCCCCTTTGCTAACTTGGTTTGGGCATCTAGTAGGTCCTTTTCAGCTTTGGTCAAATCAAATGCATACTCATGAACCTTCGTCCTCAGGTTGCTAATGATTTTCTCATCCCTTTCACTCCTCATCGGTGTTTCAACAGCTATTTTCAAACTCCGGAGTTGGGCACGAAGCGCCTCGTTCTCTTGGGTCAACTGTCATTTTTCGCTTTCAACTACCTATGCTTACAACTCATTGTCTCACTCAAGGTTCCTTAATTTCTCCTTCAGAGCATGAATGGTGGCCTGATATCCCTTTTCCTTTTCTCCCCAAACCAACCTTTCTTGAATCTTATCATCGAAAGCTTGAACATGAGGCCTTTTGGAAGGCCTTTATGACTCGGGCTTGGCTTCTTCATTAATGCAATTTCTTTTCTCAAACCATGCTGCATAACCCGGATCCACTTCACCTCTAACAAGGTCAGGCACTTGAGTATCTTCTTTCAAATACCAACACCCATTCCAGCTTTATTGAATTAAGGCCTCAGGTAATGGAGCTTCAGGGTGTAATTCAATGACCTGGGTGCTCAGATCTTCTTCCTCGGGTACTATTTGATACCGGGCCAATTTCCTCAAAACCCCTTGGGGTGCATAGAGTTGAACACTTCTCAGACCCATTAATAACAAATGATTTCTCGTAGTCGACAAGTGTATGAACTCTCTGACATGCAGCTATCCAAGGGTCCATTCTATCTGATTTGCCCGTAAAGTTCTCAGATGGTCGATCCAAGCTTCAACTCCCTCCGGGGAATTGTAGTCTTTTACTCTTTCTTCGTAACTTTCGATGAAATTTGTTTTGTCAGGACCATAGCTCATGAATCTCGGGTGATGACGAAGTGTTCGATTAACCACATTTGGAGAATAATGTTGCAATCTTCGAAGAATGTTTCCCCCGACTTGCACTTTGCTAAAGCCCGATAAATATCCGACAGTATGAGCGGAGCTAAAGTGTGATCCTTATTCTCAGTCAAAACCTGGGCGATTCTAGCCACACGAACATCAATGGTCCTTTTTGCATTTGGAAAGACCATTACACCCAGGAATGCCACTATGAAGGCTATTCGGTGGTGAATTCTCCAGGTATCCTTGTCTTGCTTGTTGTTTATACCCTTTTCATGTGTTTCGAACCCGTCTGGAAATCCATATCTAGAGTACAAGAAAAAGAACGTGCAACAGCATCAACCACCCGGCCCTTTCTGAGTTGTTTGATGATGGATAGGAAATCAAACGGCGCACTGACATGGGCCTCAAGAAGATGAGTTGTTGGTTCCTTAAATTCCGTCCAAAACCTGTATACCCTGATATCTCTTCCAGGGTAGGAGTGAGCTCGAAATTCGAGAAACAGAATACATTATGAACTGGATCCCAGAAGGTTACTAAAGCTTTGATTAAGTCATTTCTCGGTTTCACCTTCATGATGTCAATGAGAACCCCCAATTGCTCACTTACCCATTCTTTACCCTCTTCGTCTAGGTCATGCCACCACATTAGGAGTTGTAGGGGAGCTTCCTCTACGATATTCGATTGCGGATTCTGGACAGTACTCATTTTGTACCTGCGGACGAGTAAGGTTAGGATTGCTTTTAATTTTGAAAGAGAAAACCAACAAATTCTTTTTACAAAGACCAATTTTAGTTTTTCAAAAGACACCTCTCCCAAAAACGGCTATTTGCACAATATTGACCAAAATGGCCATTTTGAGAAAGTGGCCCCTTTCTCACTTTTGAGTAAAGTTTTGGTGCTGAAGCTGGGTAATTTTCTAGGAAAAGGGACAGACATGCCCGTTCTTAACGAAAATAGCTCTTCGACATTGTAAAGTGTTCTAAGGCTATTTTGGCAAGAACGGTACAAGACTTCACCGAAGCTGGGTCGGTTTTATTTTGACTAATGGACTTATTTTGTCTATTTTTGAAAATTGGGGTCGGCACCGATGAGGTTTCCCTACGTATCTCACATCCGGTGAGAATCAGACCCACGTAGTTCGGTCAATTTTGACACAACTTGAAAAAATACGATTCTGACTCCTTTTCGCTCATTTTTAAAAATTCCTTTGTCCTCTTTTTTTTGGAAAAGTTTTGACAGAGTTTCGATGTATTTTTTTCAAATATCATGGTTTTTTCAGAACTAGTGAATTTTCTATCCTCCCGCACTCTTGGTTTTTCTGTTATTTTCTTTCTTTAGCCGGTCAACAAACAAGCCAAGACAAATAATATACACATAGCAGGTAAAGATGCATCAGGATAGTCTTTTTGTTTCGGGTACACCTGTCCTAGATGGACCCAGCCCCTGTGTTGATTCCCCTAAGTCAAAAATGCACATGATGCAAATAAGCGTTCCTACAAGGGATCCGGCATAAGGTTTTGTCATTGTAGGTTTAAACCTGGGGCTTTGTTCTAGACCTGGCTTATCCAAGCGGACAACTCGAGCCGAGGTGGGAGCGACGTACCGGTAGCACGAAAGGCTATCCGGCCTAGTGGCTGATCCATCCTCGTTCTTACTTGGTATGACCTCTAATAGAAAGACGGGCCACGCAAACGTGTGCACCAATTTTAGAAGACTCATAAGGGATGCGTAAGAAGACAGTTTAAATACAGTTCAAATAAATATCAAAGCGGTAAAATGACATTTAGCACATTAGGCACATAAGGACAGTAATATCAACAATTTAAACAAACCAAGTAAAATCATATTAAAGCTCGAATTCTTGAACCCTAAACCAGAGATTATGGGTTTGATCCCCAGCAGAGTCGCCAGAGCTATCACACCTCCTTTTTCCCAATAAGGGTGGGATAATGGAGTTTTTCCACTTTAAGTGACATAATCGATTTTGGGATTTATTTATTTAATTTCAGAGTCGCCACCCAAATTTTTACGGTGTTCCGAGACACCATTTATTTTAAATATCCCAAATCGAGGAAATTTTGACTCTATTTTAGAAGTCTGCGAACCAGAAATCCGGGTAAGGAATTATGTTAACCCGGTAGAAGGTGTTAGGCATTCCCGAATTCTGTGGTTCTAGAACGGTCGCTTAATGATTTACTTGACCTAAATTGTTTAATTACTGATTTTAATACCTATGTGCATTTTTTACATTTTTTACCGCTTTTAGTTTCAATTTTATTTTTTGAAAACTATATTAAAATGGGTTACGCGTACGTATACCCGCTTGAAGTTGATGCATCAAAAATCGTGTCACGCGTACGTGTACATAATTTATGATGCTTGATTTATTTAAGAAAGATAGTCAAAAAGTTGCGCGAGCGCGTATTTTGATTTTCAAAAGTCGAGATCACGTCACGCGAACATGTACGTAATCACGGTAATATTTTAAAATCCACTCCTAAAGGTATCTCTACAAATGTTCATTTTTGAAACTTATTTGTGTCACGCGAACGTGTACATAATTTTAAAAAAAATACTTGGCTACTAAAGAAAGAGTTACTCAAAGTTACGCGAACGTATACTTTGATTTTTGATGTTTGGGAATTCTAAGTGCATCAATTGAGCATTGATGATCCTAATAAGCTAAAAGGGCCTAAAGAGTTTTATTGTTATTGGGAAGTTGCCTCTCTAAATAATTTTGGAGATTAGTATAAAGGTCATGAAATTATTTGCTAGATGTTTAGCTACTTAAAGTAATCTAGTGATTAATGATTATGGACCCAAAATGGAGAAATGGGGCATGCTAAGTGTATTATACAGATCTGGCCCAGTCACATTTTAATAAAACTGGGCCAGTCACGACTTTGAGCAATAACAAAAGGGAGAAGAAGATAACACATGCTGCCCAGTTTGGATTTTTATTCATCACATAGAACGATTATGGCATTTGAATTTAAGTTAATGATGCTAATGAGGTTGCTCATATTCTAGATTAACTCATGACTTGAGTAAATTTTAAAATCAAGTTGAAGATTGCATTCATTGGGGCTTTACACCCAGGCCCAATTGCCTAAAGTCCATACTTGTTTAGGAAATTCCCAACTTGGGCCAACATACAAATCTGACCCATCTCAAATGATCCCTATTTAGGGAATCTGAGCTTCTTTTCTATTTCACAACAGGGCCTACTGGACATAAGTTTGCACGGTTAGTCCAGCCCATGATTTTTAATCACGATTTTCAAATTCTAAAACTAAAAGGGGAGGGGATATAATTATCTTACAGATAAATTCACGAATAAATATGATTTTACATGATTGACCAAATTCAATTGACATTTAAGCCAAACAGTGGAAAGTTTATGTCTTAAGCTTAATAACTATTACATATCCATCACAGCCTTAGTTTTAGCTCTAAACCAAACAGAAATATACACTATTTTCATCCCCAGGATCAACAATCTTCCTTCTCATACTGATCATATGTGTGTTTCTGGGGCAAATCTGACCAACTGGTGGTCAGATTTACATCCTTAATACTGCCTCATAACATGTAAAGAACATGAATAACATCAAAGATTACCAAAGCAAAATACTGGACAAATCTAACTAACCATACATGTTCAATTCCAACAAGCAAACAATCAAAGCATTAATTTAGAAGACAGATGAAAACAGACATGAATAGACTAAAACATGTGACTGAAAACACAAACAGATACAGGTATTCAAACAAGAATTTAGGCCAGAATTTTTATTTTTTCATATAAGAGTGTGATTACATACCTGAGAGTATAGAAGACAGCAGAACAAACAGACCAAATAAAGGTCGAAACAAGAAAATCTGAAGCTCAAACACAGCACCAGCACAACAACAATAGCCAACAAAAAAAATCTGCTATACATAACCTCAACTTTTACCTAGAAAATCCATAATAGAACCCCGAAACAAAATGAGATTCTAAAACCAGACCCTTGCTAAAATGAAGAAGGATTTCAGCAGCTTTGGTTCAAGAATCAGTAAAATGAACAAAAGATCTCTAAATTTTGTGTATTCCGTGTGTTTCAGAGTGTATTTTTAGAGTGGATTCAAAAATATTCAGTGTCTCCTCCCTTTGTGTATGTGAGGGGTTATCTATTTATAAGTTGTATAGGGTAAGCATATTAAAGGAATATTCTACCCTAAATTCTGAGATGCTCAATAGTACAGCATCTTTTGTAACAGATTTTTGGTACAACTATCCCTTTTATCCAATTTTCAGCATCTTTTCAACAATGTTGAGACAGCTGTACCTATCTAGAAGTTTCTTCTTATTTTTACTCTTTAAATTTCTGAAAATTCATTTTTACCCAAAATCTGAGTTAATTTGGTTTTTCCTTATTTCATTTTGGTCACTTATCTCTATTCTAGGAGCTTCTTGGGTTGTTACACCCATTGAAGTTCTTAAACTACCCTTTAATACCTTTAGAATTACTCTTTTAGTATTTTAAGGATTAGGTTATTAGCTTATTAAATGTTGACTGATTTTTATCCTAATTGAGTGATTAACTCAATAGTTAACCACTAAGGAAGTTGAATTTAGACTAAATCTTAACTTAATATGTAATTAGCTTAATTATTTGTCTAAGTTAGGAATTATATTGATTCAAGTGATTTCAAGAGGTCGAGTCATTAGACTTAGTTAATTACCTACACTATGGCTTATCTTAGTTGCCAACTTAAGCTTAAGTAGCTAAGCATAATTAACTTTCCAGTGATTGAATCAAAATTCTAATTGACTCATATATAACCACCTAGAGGCTCATGATGAGTTAACTAGGCCAACAATTAATCCAGGTTGTTTTGCGACTAGGAAGCGGCTTGTTTTAGGATAATTAAATGTGCTAATCTAACCTAAGAGTCGAAGCTAGGTTAACCTATAATTAACTGAAAATTAGTACCTAATTGTGACTAACAATCAAGAGCTTAGGAAATAAAATCAGGGGCTAAATCAAATTATTATTTTAAACTATCCTTAAACAACACATGAGAAAATCATTGGTGATTAATATACATAATGGTCATTATACTGTTTTACAAGAAGAAACAGACGAAAAATACACAGAACAGTAATTAACACATACACTCATCGACCTAAGGATTCGATTAAACAGCTAATCAATCATGATTATCTATGATGGAAATCCATTAATTAACATATATAGATAACTTACTGATTTGGTTTGGGGAAGAAATAGTAAAAAAGGAAAAATATGAAAACCTAACACTAAGTCAAACAACATGTAACTAATGAAACACCATTTAGGTAGGAAATAGACAGAAAACCTATGAAACCTAACCAATTAATACAAAAAAAGAAACAGATTAAATTTTTGTAGGAGCATATAGTAGGTTAAAAATTACATGCTCACACATATGAGAATTTATGACATCTTTATTATATTCATGAGAAGAAGTGTGTGAACTAGGTACAGCATGTGAAACAGAGTTGTGTGAACTAGGTACAACATGTGAAATAGAGTGTGGAACAACATTATTGCTATTAGTCAGACTAGATGAAACATGTGAAACAGACTGAGTGATTACATCACCTTTATTTGATGGACTAGGTGAATTGTCATGAACTAGGGAATTAGATTTACATGAGTCTGAGATATTGGACTTGCAGGAATCTGAGGTGTAAAGGTACAGACCGTCCTTACTTTTACCAATTGCCAGAGACCTCTTCAGTGAAGAGGCCTGCAAAAGGATGCACGCAAACTTGGTAAATATGACAAAATAATCAAGTTGAACTGTTAAGCAATGCACAGAGATTAGGTTGAATTTGAAAGTAGGGACAAAAAGGACTCTTTTCAGGGTGAACCTAGGGCTCATGACTACATCTCCCATCAATGCGACCTTCACCTTATGATCATTAGGTAGTGTAACTAAGAAAAAGTATACTAAAGTTTTCACATTGGTCAACATGGATTTACTATAGGTCATGTGGTTTGATGCCCCAGAATCAAGTATCCAAGAATCAGCAATTGATCTAGAACACTCATATGAGTTAATACCAGAATCAAAAGAAGTTGAACAAGCTAAGATACCTGCAAAATTCACAGCTCCTGCTTTTAATTCACTTCCTCCATTTCCAGCATGAAAATTCTCCAGGATGCTCAGCAATTGGTTATAGTGTTCCTTTGTAAGGTTTTGCATGGTTCTATCATGTTCTTGTACTTGACTATTGCCTCCATCTTCACATTCAATGCTACTCTCTCCTTGACTTCCATGTACATTGGCAGCAACTCTCTTTCCTTTGTTGAACCTTGAATCTTGTGGATAACCAATCAATTTGTAGCATCTTTCCTTAGTGTGACCTGGTTTCTTACAATAGTCACAAAAAGGTCGGGGTCTACTCCCAGAATATCCTCCCCTGCAGTTGTTGTTTCCAGTTTTGTTTCCTTGTTAATTGTAGTTCGTATATCCAGCATTGTTTGAAGTGTTTGATTGTTGATTATAGTTGGTTCTGAAGGAATTTCCTCCTGACCTATTTGCACTCAGGGTAGTAGATTCAATCATAAATTGATTGTTTGGCTTGACCTCTCTTTGTTTCTCCTCTTGGATGAGGATTGAAAAAACATGTGCGAGTGAAGGTAACAGATTCATCATCAGAATGTTTTCCCTTACCACAGTATAAACTTCGTTTAGCCCCATTGAAAATTGAATCAACCTTCTGTCCTGCTCATCCTTCTGCATATTTGCCTTAGCACCACATGTACAATTGCATTTGAATTGATCATGTGCATTCAATGTGTTCAACTCTTCCCAAAGCTTCTTCATCTTAGTGTAATACCCAGTGATGTCTAGGGTTCCTTGACTCAAATCATTTATCTCTTTATGCAATTGATACAACTTTGCTTTATTTGTCTGGTCATATCTATCCTCTAGTTCTTGCCAAAGTTCCTGAGCATCGTTAACATACTGCAGACTGTCTGCTAAATCCTTCGAGATAGAATTCAGAATCCATGATGTGACCATATCGTCACAGTGTTCCCATTGGTCATAACTAGGGTCCTTGGAATCTAGTTTCCTGCATTTTCCGCTTATGAATCCCACTTTATTCTTCATTGGGAGAGCTCTGAGAACTCCTCTTCTCCATGACCTATATCCCGATCAGTCGAAAGGTACCGGTACAAGCATAGAAGATGCACTTTCAGATGGATGCATGTAGAGCGGATTTGTCGAATCTAAAACCGGATTTGTAGAATTCGTCGTGTTTTTTGTCAATAGCCATGATTATCAAGGATCGAATTAAAAATTGGGGAAATTTCGTTACTCGCACAGAAAACTATTGCGGAGATATAATCGAATGAGATATCGATTGATTGAGCTTAGGATTGAGGGCCTAGCTCTAATACCATGAAAAAATAGTAGAAGAAATGAAGAGGATAAGCCCACCTCGAGTGAGCTCTAATAGAGGATGAAGAGTGACCTAGGCAAACAGACTTCTGGAAAGTTCTCTTTCATTAGAAATGAATTGAGCTAATTGTAGAGAATACAGAATGTATTATTACACGGTACAGAAAATATCTACACCTATTTATACTACATACACGTGTACAATTGTGTACAGCTGTACCAATTAACCAACTACACTACAACTAATATGTACAAAGAATAAATATACACACGTGTTCTCAATAAAAGTCAACAGTAATGTTTCCAAAATTCGAAAATAGAAGTAGCACTCTTTGGATAGCGCAAGTGCTGTTAGAAAACAAAATTTTGGATAGGCGTTTGATTCAAAAGGGAAACAAAGCAGTGGCTCAAGTTTTCATTCAATGGGAAAAGTTGACGTCTGATCTCGCAACCTGGGAGGATTATCGAGCCTTAAAGATTCGCTTTCCAAAGTTCCTTGAGGACAAGGAATTTCTTAACGGGGGAGAACTGATACGAGAAGAAATGAAGCTAGCTTGCGGAGATGGTACGTGGAGCTAGAGGAGTAGTACATAGCCGTTATTGACGGTTAAATAGGTTAGGAGGTAAGTTTATAAGCTATACACTTAAGTTCTTCAGTAGTTTAGGTTATAAGTTTACAAAGTTATACATTAGTCCATAAGTTGTCACCGTTGGAGCACTTTAGGTCCCTGCCAGAATTAGTTACATTTCCTTGTAGTGAGTAGTCCAGACTTATATAGATGCTTGTAAGGTTATCAATCAAAATCCCATTTTAATTTTTGCCCTAATTTTCTGTCTTGTTTTTACATTTTGTAGCCGTAGCTTTATTTGTTCTTCTTCGATTTCTTGCCTTGTGCATCAAATTTATGATATTTCAACAGCTTTTTCCACCCATTGTAAAGCTTGTAAATACTATTACAATAAGTCTCAAAAATCATTTCATAACAATTTCCCAACTGATCAAAACTGTTCACTGGAATTCCAGTACCAATTTCATGCTCATTTAACAAAGGCAAAATTGCCCTTTTCACACCATCTCTGTTCAATGAAAACTTATCTTGAATTCTTGATCATAGTCTAAATCAGTTTTTGTCAGTCTTTTTCTCAAAAGGGTAACTGCATTTTCCAATAATTTGCTCTAAATTCTGAATTGGTGGAAATCTTGGTAACTTTGTTCCATCAATAGTGTACCCAAATTCTGGTTTTGGTAAATACTTTTTAGACATTGGATTTGAACTTTCTGCAACTATTTTCTTGGCCTCTTCTTTTTTTCAGTGCGCTTAAACCCTGCAATAGTTAAAGCAGCAGCAATATCTTTTTTTGTCATTTTCACCATCTTTTCTTTCTTCTCTGACTTTTTCGCCATGATTATACCCCGTTGAAGCTGTGAAAAAATCCAATGATCATTAGTACTGAAGAAAAAGAAACCAATAAGGAAATGTGTAGTTTCTTGGAGAAGAATAGAAGAAACGGCTAAGTTAAAAGAATATGAATTCTGAGCCCCTCTCTAAATCTTCCCAATGACTGTTTAATAGACGGTTTTCTGCATACACTAGAGAGTTTTAATGATTTGCTTTAAACAACATAATTGCCGCCACAAAAAGTATTTAAAAAAGCAAATAAAAGAAAACACCTAAATAAAGTACCAACAGAAATTACACTAATGCACCTTAAATTTGTTCTACACAAGTCACCATTGACATTTAATAATCTACGTGCAGGAGCCAGGATTTTCATTAAGGGAAGTCAAAATATAAAAAAATAATTCACCAAGAAGTCAAGAGGTGTCATTATATAGTTTATATATATATTTTAAAAAGTAATTACCGAGCTGAAATGTCATCTCTTGAATTCACATCAGGAAGTTGATTTTAATTTAATTTTTCAGTTATTTTGAGTAAGTTTAAAATTATTTTCTCGTGCATAACTTACCCCTAACAAAATAGATGAAGATATTGTTAAAACTTCGATCAACAAAATTGAAAAAGGAAAGATTAAAAGGTGAGTAACAATTTTGGATTTATTAAGTGGAATATTGTTTTTTTATTGCAACTATCAACATGATTATGCGTGAAGTATATCAATGTAATCATAATATGTCATATTGGGATGTTACCGACTGGTTATATAAAGTTGGTGATATGAGACTCTTCGCGCACTCGGAGAAACTATTTTTATTTTGATCGAATCAATTTATCGAAGTAAGTTTGATTCATGTATGAGAATTTTATCTCTATCTCTACAACTAAATTTAGAGGAAAAATCATTATGTAAATTCACTAATTCTTTCACCACAACATAAAAAGCAGACAAGTTAATTATAATAAAGAGATCCTTAAAGCATACCATATAATAATGCAACGATAATTGTATAATAAATTTATTGCTTTTATAATATTAGACCACTTGGACAGTATTTCAAATAAATTTTAAAAAAGAATTGGACGCATTCAAACTTAATGCAGGGTTGTTGACTCTTATTCAAGCCTGGAATTAATGCTTAACAGCCTCGCGGCCAACCATAACGGAATAATCTGGTAATCCAATAAAGAAGGATACTCAAAAACCAAGAAATAAAGAAAAAAGACTGTCATTGGCGTTTTTCAAAAAGACAAAACGGGTGAAAGTTTTCTTTCAAAATTAACATTTTACCATTTGTTAAAAGTGTATTTTAACCAAAATTGTACAAATATTTAAAACGTGTGGAAAAAACGATTTTCCGCAACTCTCGCCTCTACTAGCTATAATTTTGACCTTGACGGAAAACAAATACCACTGCAGAGACATCTCACCCTGCATTACCATTTAACAGCGTGATCAGCTACTATTTTGGAGCATAGATCTCATTGTCCAAAGTGAACGCCAATTACAGATAAGTATAACACTGTCAGGTCTCCAAATTCAGAATACAGAAGTAGCTCTCTTTGGATAGCATAAGCGCTGTCAGAATTCCAAGATAAGCTGAATTATTGATCTTAATAGAATAAGCAGCCAGGTGTATATGAATAGGAAGCAGGCAAGACTTTATCGAAAGCTAGTTCAGTGGCTCTGGTCAGTAGCACGATTTATGTAACATAGTTGCCTCTTAAACCATTTCAAAACCGTGTATGCACTAAAAGGGGAGTGGGTGGGGGGGGNAATGGCGAAACTGTAGAAATGAGCGGGCAAGGGACAAGCCACAACTACTCAGTTTATGTAAATAACGATACGAAGAATTCACCACTCGACAGCCACTGATTTTTATTTATCCTGGCACTTAAAACGTGTAATCAATTATTCCTCCAGCACTATGTTGGAGCACAGCAGGGGTACCACAACCTTGCTGAAAATGAAATCAGCACAAAATTTGGATGTTGAAGCTCCGAGTCCAGGTCCTGACAAGTCAAGGAGGACCTGATATTCAGCTCAAGACAATTAAAAGGACCATAGTTTTTCTCCTGCAACAGTTTTAATAAGCTTCTTGGTTATAGCAGATATTACCGGATCACACTTGAGAAGGCATACAGTTTGTCAATGTAACTTCCTCTCGAGCCTAGCAAGTCTGGCTTTCGCAAGACATTCAAGAGAAGGAATAAAAGCTCAGGCAGTAAGGTACCCAGAGTTATCAGCCCACAGAAGAAACCATTCAACTTGTTTAATGAAATGGTGCTGGTGGATACTTGTCCATTACATACTTGATCCATCTCACAACCAACAAAATAATGCAATCACCTCTTCCTGCTCTTCTGAACTTGATCAAATCCTAGGAAGCCTCGACTCTGACAGAAACCACATCTCACAGCATATCATCTTCAAATGGAAATCCTGCACATTGCAAGAGTATAACTCATAATTGAGAAGCTAATCGCAAATAACTTGATCAATAGCCAAGGAACAATATTATTTGGTCAGACTTATTGTAAAACCGAATATTTTGAAGGCTAGTCACAGTCCAGGTGTAAGTCTATGCACTAAGGTATTTGGGAGGTCAAAATTGCCTATTGTCAATAGAGGAATCATCTTAACCAAAACATAGAACATTATTGAGATGACAAATTCTGGAAAGGACAACATAAAGATGTAAAAAAGCTACTATCAGACTCTATCAACTCACAGGAAATTACTAAATCAAAACTAGCAACATAACATTACCTGGTGACAAGCTCGCCTATTTTGACCAGATGGCAACAGGATTCAAAAGAACAATAAGACTTTAACGTAAGAGTGGGATGGGTGGTGGAGAAAGATAAGTCCATAAATCAAATTTTACATCAAAACTTCACACGCCTCCTGATGAGAACACAGGTAGTGTTGCCATTGATACATGGACATTTCCAAACTTCTCAAAATTTCCGAGATACAATACCATTGTCAACATGTTTGTAACAATTCATTAGCTCACCACAGAATTAAGAGATAAAGATTACAACACATGCAACTTTTCGAGTAATGAATCAAGTGAAGAAAATAACCACCAATGTATGCACAAACGGAACTGCACAATTTTTGACAAATCACATATGATCTATTTTACATGGAAAGAGAGACATAAGATGTCGCTAGTGCTTCATTTTTCAGCGCACAGGAGCCACCCTAATCTTAATGCAAGGATGGACCAATTCGTTTATAGTCACCTTAGGAAAAATATCTAACCCGAGCTCCCACAGAAAGACAAACAGCTGTTGCCATCTGATTTCATGTCCAGCTCAGTCGACACCCTCTTCAGCTTGTGAAATTGCGAAAATCAGGGAGCAGATCATGATCAGCCACTCGAATCATCTATACAAGCTTGTAATCACAGAATAAAGATGTGCTGCCCAATTGGACAGCACTGCCTCACTTTCCTCGTAATCCTGAAACGGAAAGAAAGGATCTTGTTATCATGAACCAAAATGCTTCTTATTCACAATCACAATTGCGATGTCTAAGAATATGCCACCCGTCCCAAAAGCAAAGGCAGAGGAAATAAGAGTAGAGCAAGAAGAGTACCTTTTTATCACTTTGCAGAAGAAATACGTCGCAAGGAGGAAATCCAGCTGCTGCTATTATCACCATCATGAGTTGTTTCAGCGGGTAATGTAGGTTTTGTGGCGTTTGCTCTTGGTAAAACAGGAGCGAATGAAGTAGATGGCATGTGTACACCACTTAGTACCTACAAGATGAAAGGGAAGTTAATGAGAAGCCTGCTTGGCTGAGAAAGTAGAAAGAAGAATAGCAATAAGACATGGTAAACAGACAACGCTAAAAGCAAAGAAAACTCTATCTGGAACAAGGCTATTAAAGATTATACTTACATTCCTCTCAAGATTGGCAGAAGTTAAATTCCTGTTAGTTGGTGACTTAAATTGCATACGAATTCCAGGACTGGAAGGATTGTTTGGTCTTATCCTATCAGTCACCTCAGCAACGTAAGGTCCATTGTTGCCTGTAGAAACGGTAGAAGGAACATCTCAGCAAATTAACCCTGTTGCAGCAACAGAAAGTGATTTGACATCCAAAAATTGAAGTATGTTTCCACTAGCATACTTCTATCTTCAATTTATCTGCCAGTCCTTTACACTTTAATGCTGGAGTATACCCAGTCAACCCAGAATACACAACGCATCTTGCGCTGGCAGAATGCAGAGAATGCAAGGCAAATCACAAAAGATAAGAGATTCAGTTACTAACCTTGACGCTTTTCGACATCCATTGGAATTGCCTGGCTGCTCTCACCAACAACTTGCTGCAAAAATAACAGCGCTAGTTCAAAAAAAATTGGAAAAGAATCAAAACTTCGATAAAACCTAGCTCATGCAGCTATCGTTGATTAAAAATGTATATTCAGACCATTGAAACGGAAATATTTATTTAAGCAAGTAACAAGAAGAAATGTAGAAGCTCAACATATTGTGGGTCATCAAATTGAGAAGTGACTAATCATAGTCCAAATGAATTCAGGAAATATGACAAGCTAAGAATGATACCCGGTGCTGTGGTTTACTTGTTTGTGCCTGTTGGTACTTCAGGATGGTCCAATCAAATATGTAATCAAATTCATATCCTGCATGACACATAGAAGCACGTCAATTGAGCTTCTTCGGACGAATTTTTATGCAATCAGCTCAGTAGGATTATTTAACAGATAACGATGGTACTGTCCAAGAACTTGATGTAGCTTAACTTACACATACCTTGACGGGTAAAAAGTTCACGGAAGAGGCGCTTTAAAAATCCATAATCAGGCCGCTGGTCAAATGTCAACGAATGACAGTAATGGAAATACGAAGCAAACTCGACAGGATGAGACTTGCATAAAACCTTCACCAATGAACAGTACAAAGAGTCAGAATAAGAACCCTTAATATACTGTAAAAATGGACAAAATGAGCAGTGGCTAGGGAAGCTATTTAGGGTACACGTGCCTCAATAGGAGTTGATAACTTCTTTTGACATATTTTGTCATACTTTTGCTTCTTTGTGGCAGCTTTTAGACCCTGCCATGGGAGGCTGTTGAAGAACCAATATATTGGTCAAAAGAATATTTGATACACGCGCACATAGAAGGACCAAAGAGAAAAAAAAAAAAAAAGGACTAATCTAATTGAATAAAACACACACCTGCCTCTCAAGAAATAAAGTAGGACATATCCAAGAGATTCTAAATCATCCCGCCGGCTTTGCTCTGTATAACATACAAAAATGAATTAAATGTTAAAACAGGTTGTGTTTTGATAATTTTCATCCTCACAGGCAGGATAATGGTTACTTATTTTCCTTTCCAAATTCTTTCTGGGGATATGCAAAAAACAAGCAAGGAAAAGAATATCTGTGCTTACCAATTCCGAGATGAGTATTACAACTGGCATAACGTGCAGTTCCCGTTAAATTTTTGTTCTCTCTGTACAGAAGAAAAGATACTAAAATTAGATCTTTAATGCTGCATTTCAAAGAATAAGTGAGGTTCTCTTTTCGAACTTTTAACCAAATAAAATTACAATCAGGCATCAACACTCATGAGAGTACCTGGAAGCTTAAAGGTAAATGATAAATGATGAAATTAGTTCAGATTAGAAGATTCAAAAACTTAATACCTGTAAGGAATATGGCGATTTGTAGTCGCATCACGATATCTTTTAGCAAGACCAAAATCAATAATATAAACCTGAAATTTACACAATGAGAATAGTATTCAATCAGAATAATAGAAAGAGAAACAAAACGATAAAAACCAATAAAGAGAGGTGGAACGTAGAGTACCTGATTTGCTTTTCGACCAAGACCCATCAGAAAGTTGTCAGGCTTAATATCCCTGTGTAGAAAGCCTTTAGAGTGTACATATTCAATTCTGGTAATCTGATAATAGGAGAGGCACAAGAACCTTATTAGCCAAGCTGCTAAAAAGGAAAAACCAGCAAGAAATTCAAACAATAAATTGCTTAATTTAACAAAAAAAAGTTCAAACAATAAATTGAACATGTTGCAAAGGTCATAAGAATTTATTCGAAAGGCACCAATCTTTTTGTGCTGTTCACAAATATATTAAGATTCCAACCTCTCTACCCCCCGGGTAGGAGTAAGGTCAGTGTTGACAATACCCTACCCAGACCCCACATGTGGAATTATATTGGGTTGTTGTTGTTGTTGTTTTACAAATATATTAAGATTTAATATTTCTCCAATATCTATGTGACATGAAAATCACTGACAAAAAGATCAGACAGATCAAACATAGACGTCGGTGCAGTTCTATTAGACTGTATCCCCAACAATTTCACTTAAAAGGAATTGCCGAGAACCATAATGGATAAGAATATAGGGAAGGGGGGAGTCCAATAGGTAGAAATATCAGCTATGGGCAGACAGGTTCTAGTTGCACAGAAACATAGTCGCATAAATATTATAAGAGTGTTGAAGGAAAACAGTTGTTACCATCTGGTCAGCCAACATTAAAACAGTCTTCAATGAAAGCTTTCTGTCACAGTAGACAAAGAGATCTTCCAAACTAGGACCCAGCAAATCCATGACCAGAACGTTGTCATCACCATCCACACCAGACCATTTTATATGTGGTATACCACCTAGAGAAGTACAGATAATAAATTACACGTTATCAGTATTTCTGACCATAAAGTGCACAAATGATACATCAACATCACTAAAAAAAATCAGTAAAAAACATACTTCCTCCTTGGAGAATATTGTACAACTTGGCCTCGTAGAGAAGTTGAGGATGTTTAGTCTTATTATTCTCCTGCAAAAAAAATTATTTCCGGGGGAAGGAGTCATGTAAAATCCCAGCAAAATGTGAATACCATAACATTAAAAGCAAAAGTTACTAATAATGCAAATAACCAGTGGAATAAGGGAAAAAAAGAAAATAAATAGAGAAACCCGTGAAAATACTTCAACATCATCATACTATAACTGTATCAATGAAATCTAAGTCCGCAACTGATAAATTATATGCTTTGGCTAGGAAAAAAACTTAAAATTACATTTAAAATATAATTAACAAACTCTAGTTATCATATATAGTAGACAGATTCCTGAAATAGCTGTCTCTAAGCTCTGTTTTTAAATAAAGATGGCTTTCCACCGCGAACACGCTACCTCCCACCAGCACATGTATCAGGTTTGATACCAGCACAGGTACCAACCTAAGACATCATGGTTCTCCTCCCGCTTCACTGACCACCAGGCTACTTCTCTGGGTGCTAAATAGCAGCTGTGTTTTATCTGATATGCACATAATGAGGATTCCACAAAGGAAGTACAAATTTTACCGCATGATCCAATTATAATAAGACTTAACTAGTTTACCTTCCTGATACATAAAGCAATAATCACATGAAAATGTAACATTAAATAAAATCAACAAAATTAGTTTACCTTCCTGATACATAAAGCAATTATCACATGAAAATGTAACATTAAATAAAATCAACAAAATTCAAGGCTTTTAAGCAAATTAAAAAAACTCACAATTTTTACAGCGACGATCTCAAACGAATCAATATGTGTAGCTGCAAAAACAAAAACCCACACATAATATCAAAATTCACATCAAAATTTAAAAATATCCAAGCTCAATTAATAAAATAATGGTCAAAACATATAAATTACACTTACCGAGGAAAATTTCACCAAACGATCCACTACCGATTTTACGACCGAGCTTGAATTTACCTCCGACGATCCTTTCCATAGCTTAGATCGACAGCTCAGATTAGATCAGATCAGATTCTTCCAGATCATGAAAAACAATAAAAGAAACCACTGCTTTTTGAAGATTCGGAATAGTCGCAAATCGAAATACACAAACAAAAAAAGGATTTGTAATTGAAATTATCTCTAGAAAAACGAATCACGTCGGAGAAGAACGTGAGGATTTTCCGGTGAAAAAGACGGCGGAGAGGAGTTCGGGGGGGGGGGGGGGGGGNGTTAGGTGTGAAGTGGTGAAGACTGATGAGGTGAGGGATTAGAGTATTTTTTTCGTGTATATGCGCTGTGATTACGTTACGGTTCACGAGCGCACAAGTGAGGAAAGAGGATAAAGTTTCCACGTGGATCACCAAATTGTGGTTGATTTGACTCTTGTGGGACTGAATTAATGGTTCCAATTGATGAAATAATGGGTTGGACTTTGGTTATCAATCTGGGCCCCTTTAACCATTTCCTGTGGAGGCCTATTGGCTTTGTGGCCCGTTACAGAGTTTGTTTAGCAGTGTAAAATATAAGAGATCTTTGCGTGATCATTTTTTTATATAAAGCATTATGTTGAATAATTTCCTTGATAAATAGGTAAGACCCCCACCCCCCACCACCGAAAAAAAAAGCTTCATTTATTTTATTTATGTGATGTTGTCTGAACGGATACTGAATTTAAAATGAATATTGGCCTTATGCAATATATTAATTATGATTAAATAAAATATAGTGAGGATAACTGAATTCATAACCCGATACAAATTCTTAACCATGCATCACGGCACTTTCCAAACGGACCATTTAGTAACCCCTTGGAAAAATATTTTAAATTCTTCTACAACTTTTACACTATTGATCTTACTCAACTAGACCGTCCACTTCAGATTCACGAAATTTCTCGTGCCATTTTTTCCCTCAAGCCCCTCAAAGCACCAGGCCTTGACGATATGCACCATTTTTTTTATCAAAAATATTGACATATTATCAAGAACTTTGTGTCATACTGCCATGATATTTTTCAAAACTTTTTTATTCTTGAGCAATTGAATTCAACTCACATTTGCCTAATCCCAAAATTCCAAAGTGTGAACAACCTCAACAACTTACCATACAAAGTCATTACTAAAATCATCGTTAATAGAATAAAATCCTTCCTTGACAAGCTCATTAGCCCCTACCAATCTAGTTTTCTCAAGGGCAGACGCACTAGTGATAATGCAATATTTATTCAAGAAATTATTCCCATTTCCAAAAAATTAGAGGTCTTCATGGTGAACTCATGTTTAAAATAGACCTCGAAAAGGCTTTGACAGACTCAAGTGGTCCTTTATCTACAAAGCACTACTATTCTTTAAATTCCCATTACATATCATCAAACTTATTATGAGTTGTGTCAGTATTTCTAGAATCGCAATTTTAGTCAATGAATCAAAAATAACTTTCTTCAATACAACTAGAGACATGAGGAAAGGAGACCCAATGTCTTTGTACCTCTTTATCCTCTACATGGAATTACTCTCGCAATGTATCTCCCACCAAGTCAATATCGGCTTATGGGATCCTATTCAAATTAATCATACTAGGTCCCTACTCTCTAATCTACTCTATGTCGATGACCTAACATTTGCAGCAAATGCCAATGTAAAGTCTGTTCAATCGATCAAGCACTGCCTCACATTCTTTAGCCAACTGTCAGGCCAAAAGATTAATGCCAACAAATTCAAAATCAACTTCTTCAAGAATTGTGATACTAACACCGGGAATCACTTAGCCAACATTCTTAATGTCAAAGCTAGTACTAATTTTGGTAAATATTTGGGTTTTCCTATTTTCCCTCGTAAACCCAAAGCATCTGACCTCCACTACATCATTGATAATATAAACTCTAAGTTTGCTGGTTTGAAGACTAACTTCCTATCCATAGCGGGTAGAACTACCTTAGCCAGGTCTACCCTAAACTCATTTCCGAACCGTTCAATGCAATATATTTTTCTCCCTGCTTCAATACTTAAAAAAAATTGATAAAATTCAAAGAGATTTCATCTGGGGAACTACCGCCTCAAGAAAAAAAATTCACTATATCAAGTGGGATACTATTACTCTGCAAAAACATGAAGGTGGACTAGGCATTAGAAAAGCCAAAGAAAAAAACAACACCATGCTCTCTAATCTCTCTTGGCGCCTCTTCACAAACCTTACATGTATTTGGGCCAAAACACTTATCAGTAGTTACAGTATTAAAAGGAATCCTAACTCCCACTCCTTCATTTGGACCAGCATTCTAACAGGTTGGAAATACTGCTCCAAGGACTATCATGGACAATTGGACCGGGGAACATCAGTTGTTGGTCTTCAGCATGGATCCCCAATCTTCCTACGTTGAACACCCTAATCCAAGGACCCCTAAGCCAATCAGACTCTTCACTAAAAGTCAAAGATCTTTGGAATAACAATCAGTGGGATCTATCCAAAATTTTCTATGAACTACTCACATACATTATTAAAAAAATACTCTCTAACGATATTTCCAATCTTTAGAGTTCCAGAGATATACCATTTTGTGCTCTCAATTCCAATGAGTCTTTCTCTACAAAATCAGTATATAACCTCATCTCCACACCTGACGTTCACTACCTATAGATTTCATTGGATTGGAAATTAAATACTCTCAATAAGATTAAGTTTTTCCTCTGACAATGCTACCCACCAAATCCTACCTCCATTACATCGGTCTTGACATTGACACAACCTGCTCAATCTGCCAAGGTGTTGAGGAGACTATCACCCACATCTTCTTCAATTGCCCAATGGCGCAAACCTTTTGGAAAGACATTATTCCGCAAAATCAGTCCATACACAACAACTCTGACCACCGGCTTACTAGTCTCAAAAACCTTTCCATCAACACTGAACACCCGAATTTAACCTAAAATGACATCTTTCCGTTTGCAATATGGCACCTTTGGCTCAGTAGGAGCAATAACTACCACAACCACCTTTGTAAAATTCTCACCCTCAACACTGTTGTCATACGCTGAATGGAGTATAAATTTTACACTGACTCACCAAACCAAGACCGCGCCACCACTCCTATATTGTTAAAGTGGCACCCCCCCCCCCCTGCTGTAGCTGATTTAAAACTCACATAGATGGGGTATTTAAAGGAAAATACCAAAAAAGGTGGTATTGGAGGTATTTTCCAGAATAAAAATGGCGACTGGATCCTTGGCTACTTCATACCCACTTATAGCTACACGCTACCTACATGGAGCTACTCGTCTTAAAGCATGGCCTCTACATTGCACAAGCTAACCACTTCCACCATATAGAAATTGAAACGGATGCTACTGATATATTCCAATTACTTTGCTATGATAACTGCTCCCTCTACACTAACTTTGTTAATGAGTGCAGGTCATTATTGAAAGAACTGGAGAATCCAAAATCCGATGATCAATCATAACTTCAGAGAAGGAAATAACGCTGCAATGTTTTGGCTACAATAGCGCCGGCCACCTTGCAACACTAAGCTCTCCACCTAGGTATGTTTTGAAAGTGCTTTAGGATGAAAAAATTGGAGCACCTCGTACCAGACTAGTATCTACAAATATATTAAATTATTTGGTTGAACTTAAAAACCTTAGTAGTATTAGTAACTCTATCTCTAACAGCCCTACTGGCTTAGACGTTTCTGACAGTCCCAATGGGACATCAACCTTATGTACTGCAACTAATTAAGTTTTAATGAATTTCGTCTTTCAACCAAAAAAAATTATAGAAGTAATAGTTGAAAAAAGAGATATTGTGACATCGAAAGTTAAAGTAATAATAGTTCACTCTATACAAATTCTTGGAAGTATTGAAATACAACGGTGTCAAACACCTTGTAACATCTTAACGTGAAAAAAAAATGCCATATAAGTTGGAATATGTTTTCGCTTTATGGGAATATTCTGGGTATGTTGTTGCGGTATAAATTAGAATTTATGGACATTTACAATGTGAAATAAAAAGCGTTTTCTTATTGCTTCTTAGTGCAATTTATATATTTAGAACTTATAGAAAATATTACAATAAATTACAGTTTTTGTATTTTTCTAACAGTGGTATTCCGGCCTACTTGCATACACGTCGAGCTTTATACAAGTCCAGTGTATATAATTTTAATCTTTTGCAATCAAGCAAATGTTCTTATCTTCCATTATAAGTCCAGTCATTGCATCTAGAGGGTAATACATGTTGCGTCTTTATTATATAGATTGCAGGTTGTGTTTTTGTTTTAAGTACGTTGTTACATCGTAGAGGGGAAATGGTGCAACTAATTGGAACTTAAATCTTTTGAAAATCCAATTGAACCTTGACAAGAATAAGTCGTGAGTATAAACAAATCAATTTTCATTGTATTTTGACTATTAACCGTTCTATTTATTTATGGGATAATACATAATTACTCCCGAACTATGACCATATTTTCAATCACACACCTTTCTTTTACGGGTGTTCTATTACCCTCTTTAACTATTTTAAAGTAGTATAAATTCACCGTTGAAATATGACAACAAGACTACTCTGAATTACACTCGCTTGACACATGTATATTTCGTTAAAATTAATTTTTTTTCTTATTCTTTCCCTTATTTTTCTTTTCTTTTTTTCTTTCTTTTCTTTTCCTTTCTCCTTTTCTCTTCTTAGATAAATTGATTCATATATAATTAATATAGTCTTCTTTCTTCTTTCATGGATGAAATGATTGATACACATGAGATAATTCCTAAAAACTCTAACTTGTTAAAAGTCTAATTTGCTGCTATTCTTGGCTTGAGGCCTTTAAATGATTATTGTGGTGGAAGATTTTTAGATGGTGAATATCATTAGTGATTATGGACGGCGTAAAAATGGTGGTCACCGGAATTTGAAGGACTCCATTTTTTCCGGCGCGAAAAAACTTTCCGGTGACAATATTTTTTGTCCAGATCTAAGTGTGTTTGCTTTATATATGTATACATTTTTCTTGAAAGTGTGATTTATGTGTGGGAGGAAGATAAAAAGAAAGAAAGAAAGAATATAGGCTGAAAATGGTGGTCGTCGGAATTTCAAGGACTTCATTTTTTCCGGCGCGAAAAAAATTTCCGGTGACAGATTTTTATTGTCCAAATCTGATGGTGTTTTGCTTTATATATGTATAAATTTTTCTTGAAAGTGTGTGGGAGGAAGAGAAAAGAAAGAAAGAAAGAGTCGTCGGAATTTCAAGGACACCATTTTTTCCGGTGCGAAATTTTTTTCCGGTGACAAGAATTTTTTGTCCAGACGTCGTCGGTGTATGTTGTGTTCGAAGGAACCTCATGTAAAGAAGAGAAGAAAAGAATATTATAGAAAAAGGCAAAGAAAAAGAAAAGAAAAGGTAAGAAAGTATATTTTTAATTAAAAAATCGGCTCTTCTATGAGAGAGTGGAATACACACACTGTCACATAAGCCTTTAGGATGGAAATAATTCTACTCTAAAATAGTTTAGTGGGTTAATAGGACCCCCATAAAGTAAAAGTGTGTAGTTGGAATTATGACTATAGTTCAAGGGGTACTTATGTATTTTCCCTTACTTTATGGATATCAGTTTTAAGTACACGGCTTAACCGTATTTCACAATCATAAAATGGTAGTCCAATTAGATGTCTTGAGAAAGCAATTATTAACCTAATCCTTTTAGTATAATAGACAACATAATAAATTCCTTTGACCTCATTAATAAGTAATTATGTTTAGTAATTCCAGCTTGAGTTATGTCTCATATGCTTAAAGTAGGTAACGATCTGATCAATCAACGTATCAACAAGTGACAATATAATTGAAGCACTCCATGGAGTACTTTTGTAGCCAAAGCCAAGCTTCATCGTCCTCGATTATTTTCTGGATAATCAAATATAGTAACTTGTTGCCTATAACTTAGTAAGCAAATCATTTGGTGTTATTGTTGGATGAACTGAAGTTTACAAAAACATTCAATATGCCAATATAAGACAGACTATCCTTGCTGTTTATCTCTTATCTGACTTTATTATTGGCCTATATTTATACTTTCAAGTGATTGGCAGAATCAAATGTTTGGAAAATCGATAACCTGATCCAATTGAAGCTAGCATTTTCTCTTTTTTGGTTTTTCATTAGGCTTAATTGAAGCTTTAAAAAGGCCTCAATTTTTATTCATATGCTGGTTGCTTGCAACTCTTATAAAAGTGACTTGAGCATTGATCTCATTCGGCTAGTGTGAGGAATTTCAGCATGAGGGAATGAGAAGATAAATTCTGTGCTTGCATTGAAACAGCATTTACGTTGATCCTATATTCAAGGCAATAGCTCGGATTCATACTATGTTCTGTTCATCTCATTTTTTGTGCTTTACACAAATTTAATTATACAATATAAGCTCCAAGTGTCCTCTTCTGTGGTTGCTAGAATCTCACACAGGAAGGAGCCTTCAGGCCTTGGACCAATCCGGAGTGGCTTTCATTGGTGGCTAAATCTAGCTAAAAGCCATGTGTTGTACTTTTTCTGATTAATCAAGTTAGGACAATCTGGTGGAAAGTATTACTGAAGTATGCCATGGTGAAGTCAGAACTTATACAGTCATTACCCGTTTTGTTATAATTTAGTAAGATATTGAAGTCCATGTATCATACAGGGTAAAAACCGAGTGGATTATCCTGCTAATTTTGTCCTTTTTTGGGGGGCTGAGAACATTTTGGTACTCTTCTGGAAGATTTCCCACCCCTCGCAGCCTGGTATAGTTCCCTGGAATTTTGTTATATTAAACTGGCTGTTACTATTTACAAAGGATGTAAAGGGATTTGAAGTCAATGTATGCGAAGAAATTGGATGAAATCTTCATCTGCTTATGTCTGTTTTCTTCTTTTTCTTTTTTAGTCTGTTCTGTTGCCTGTTCACTTTCTCTTGTTGTACCGCCCTCTGAAAAACAACACGAGGCATAGGCGAATGAGACGTTCCTTCGCTCCTGTCTAAGGCAATAAGACTTTAGACGCACCTACGGCCTTTGGCCAAAGAAATATCACTCTGGAATGTCCATGTAGATGTTGTGACCAAGTATTTTAGGACTATGCAGTTTTTGGAGCTTTCCCTTTATTTGGACTGTCATTTTCTCATTTACCTTGCCTGAAAGAAGGTAGAACTCTTTGTAGATAGAAAGGGGAAGAAGGTAAATGTTGCTTTTGCACATTTAGGAGTATAATCTTAGGAAAATTCTTGAAAAGGGAATGAGGTTCTAAAAGAAAAAACAATCTTACAGCACAAACTTTTTGGAATTCTTAAGTGTGGAATAGTGTACTAGCTGTATTGTTAAATGGAACAATAAAAAACTTGACACTTTATACAAGTATCATAATGTGCAATTTCCCTATTATGAATCTCAACTGATTCATTCTCCAAACTATACTTTTGAGACTTATATTTGTCTTTCAACTTCTCCTTTCTTCTATAGTATTTGAAGTTGCATTTTTTTATTTATTTATTTGGGGAAGAGGTTGAACACGATTTTATATAACGATGATATTCGGGGTCAATTTTTGTGCACCTTAGATAATATATCAGGTATCTACCACCTTCCACGAGCACGTGTACCAAGTAATACCTCTTACGAGCTTAGACAGATGAAATGAAATTACCTAGTGTTTTCTTTGCAGCTCGTTTGGATGGTTGTTACATATTGTTTCATAATGTATCGTATCGTATCGTACTGTATTGTAATGTATCGTTTGATAAATACAATGTTTAGATAGATTTGTGTCGTTTGCCATCGTTTCATGATATCACGCACCAGCAATATGGAGAATAAACTTGCAATATTATAAAGAAAAATTATGATACAGGGTAAAATTATTATATAAAAAGGTACGGTAAATGATAAAATAAAATAATTTAACAATAATTAAGGGTGAGATTGAGAGAAAAAGACAAGGTAACACTAACGATGCTTCTCATATCTTACTGATTATTAGGCTATACTGTTGAGTGCGTTAGGTGTGAATATTAAAAGGTAAATAAAGAAAGAAAAAGAAAAGAAATTACTAAGATTTGACCACTTGGTAGATTGGAACAAATGGCCAAAACATAGAAATAAAAAACAAAAGCAATGAAAAGGAAGTAACAAGAAAACAAAAATAGGAAAATGCTAGATATAGCTATTGCTTCCCACAAATGAGGGAGTGGTTCATATGCCCCTTTTTATCATCTTATCTTTTCACATATTGTTTCTCAACCTCATACTCTACATTTAATGTTTTTGTGGTCTTTATTTAGTTCGTATGATGTCAAATTTTAATGGCTTTCTTTATGTTTCGTCATTCTTTTCTAGTTTTTAAGATAAGCTTTTTTTTTTCTTTCACATATTCAACTATAATCATGTATTTTTAGTTATTTTATTAAGGCGTGTTACGACTAATATAACAACGAGCTGAAAAATGTTAGCTAACGTAAGATGCATAAGAATTTTCTCATCATATATGTATAAACTCGAGTTTAACTAGGGAGTAATGTAATGTCTTTTAGCATAAAATATACGAGAAAGAAGTTTCGACAAAATTAGTAATGCTTTGAAATTTTATCCTCTGTTGTTCATAACATCGGGCCTTATTTTTTGATTTTTGCTATTGCATTTCAACTATTTTCTAGTTCTTTTGATGTTGTTATTATTTCTTTGGTTTCTGCTTGATGGTACTAATACATTGTCCCTTCCCTTCTCTTCTTGTCTTTTCCATCTTCTTTGGTAGGGGTAAGGTCTGCGTACACACTACCCTCTTCATACACTACTTATAAGATTTTATTGGGTCGTTGTTGTTGTTTGAAATTTTATCCTCCAAAAATAAATAGCTTGTGGTACGTTGGGTGGGTGGGGGTGGGGGTGGGGGTGAGACATGTGGTGTTTTACCCAATCTCTAATTATGGAGAAGATCTTATTTTTAAACTATTCTCACGTGTTTTATTCTTTTGTTACATATTTAAGTTATATACACTAAAATTATAAATAATAATCAATTATAGTAGGTTATTACATTGTTTTATTAAGTTAAATATTACACTTCCTGTAAGGAGTTTCATATTATTGTAGGCTAATTGATGATAAATATCTATACATTATTAGTGCACAAAATTTAAACTCTATATTTACGTATATACAAATTACAGAATATTCGAAAATACCAATAGAGAAAGTAAAATTGCAAGACTGTAATTTTTAAGTAAATTTTTAAAAATATCTTTTAATCTTTTGAACGTAGGCTTTTGTAATCTATCCATTCTCGAGCATGTTAATTAGTATAGGATCGCTTATAAAAGAACATTTTTACAAGAGTATAATTTAGCATAAAATCAAAGATAAAGTACGTAGAAAGTATAAAAAATAAAAAATATTACGTAGAAAGTGAATGTTTAAGTAGGAGTTCAAATGTAAATACTTTGAGTAATAAAAAATTGTTACTTTGAAGAAAAAAAAATTAAGGTAAAAAGAAAATTGGACGTATCAAAATTCCCAAAAATCTTAGCCACAAGATTACCATCCACGTAAGTCACTTATCTGCCACGTCAAATCTAATGTGGGACCCACAAAGAAGCTTGAGTGGTCTCATGCTATTCTTATAAGAGTTTGTATTTGTTGCTTAGGACTTTTCATATTGCCTTTCCTTTGCTTCTCTGCTCTGCTCTGAGCCATTTATAGTTATTTAACTGCCATTTCAGGTACTTGCTCCACTTGTATCTTACAATATATTTATGTATATATGTATATAAATGTTTGTATATATATTTTATATGTTGCGAGCAGTGGCGGAGGCAGCATCTACACGGAGGGGGTTCAAAAAATTTTTTTTGTAGCTAGTAGGAAGTAAACCTATGACCTTATCAAGGTTTTGAACCCCGTTGACCACTAAACTACACTTCTGAGTTGTGTTAAGGGGGTTCAAAACTTAATATATAGAGGTAAAAAATAGATTTTACCTTATATATTTTTTTGGCGACTTCCGTCCCCTAAATCCGCCCCTGGTTGCTAGTTTATGTTCTGTAAACTGACAGTGTAAATGTTAAGTTGACATACAATAACAGTTAACTCTTCGTATCAAGTCCGATATGATACGGCGCCCTACAAAATAGAGTAGTAACCTGTTATAACGGTTTAAGTTATAGTGATAGTGTATAAGTTCTTACTAGTTATCATGTTTATAACTTAAACTCATAATATATGTTACACTATGTTTTTGTATCCACTTATGCCTAGTGGCGGATCCAGGATTTTCATTAAGAGTTGTCAAAATAAAAAAAATTAAATATACCGAAATGGCAGGGGCGGAGCTAGCGATTTAGTTACGTGTTCAGCAGAACCCAGTAGCCTTGGTCCAAATCCGGTAGTTGTCTTAAGAAATCCGTTGAATTAGTATAAATAGTTAATTTAGAACCCACTAACTTAAATCCCGAACCCATAAACTTCAAATCCTGGCTCCGCCTCTGATCGAAAATCAAGGGAATTCAACGTATAGTAGATATTCATCAAACAAAATTTTTATCTAGCTATACTGTGTAATTTTCCGGCAATGGTTGAATATGGCTCCGCCACTGCAGTCATGCCATCTCAGTTTATATTAGTAGTGTTTTACGGGACACAGAGTTTAAGATATTAATTTGATATTATTTTACTGGTGTAGTGGAAGATATACTAAGTAATACTAGTTGAAAAAATTAGCTTGATCCAAAAAAAAAAGTGGATTCTTGAAAAGTTGTGAGGTTGTGTGGAGTAATACTATTAGTGAATTTGTTTCAAACATTTTGAGACATCCTAAAACATGTAAAAAGTGTCTTATAAATTGTTTTGACGTTTTCCTTACTGATTACCTAACATCTAGGCAGATAGTGTGCAGAGAGCTTAACTGAGTCAATTAGTGGAAAGCAAATTCCATTTTCCATAAAACAAAAGTAAGTTATTCTTTGTTGAAATGAAGGGAGAAAGGAAAAGAGAGAAAAAAACAAAATTTAATGTATTATCTAGTGTCGTGTTCGAGTAATACGAGTACAACAACAAAAAACCAGTAGAATCCCACACAGTGGGGTCTGGGAAGGGGTACGCAGTTTTACCCACACCTTGTTGAGATAGAGAGGTTGTTTCCAATAAACCCTCGGCTCAGGAACGAGCAATATGAGTGGTACAACATTTTTATTCATTTTCCTGTTAGGTTGATTGCTTTGGTTGGTAGAAATTGAGATCCTATTGGTAATGAAATACTAGTAATTGGAACTTTCAAGATTCTTATATGAGGAATTTTATTTTTTTTGTGTATATTGAAGGCATTAGTTGAAATCTCAAGGGGCAGAAGATGGACTATGTTAATGGACCTGGAAGGAACCATTTGTTTGTTCCGGGACCTGTTAATATCCCGGAACAAGTTCTCCGTGCGATGAACCGGAACAACGAGGACTACAGATCCCCAGCTGTTCCAGCTCTCACAAAGGTCTTGCTTGAGGATGTCAAGAAGATTTTCAAGACTACTAGTGGAACTCCATTTCTGATCCCAACTACAGGTATAGTAATATGATTGGTATCTTACTCTTTATAGGCTTGATATTTGCATGTGAATGAGTGTGGTTTAGTTGATACATTGGCTCCTCAAAATACAAGTTCCCTAGGCTCCAAGGCGGATCCAGGATTTTGGGTATATAGGTTTTTGAATCTAGGACAAGATAAGTTACTAGGTTCGAGATAGATTATTAATTTACTCATATTAAGTAGATTTCTTAACACAAATATAGGGTCTAAGCTGAAGTTATTGGCTTTTGTTGAGCCTGTAGCTAGACTTATAGCTCCGCCACTGCCTAGGCTTATTCCTCTTAATCATCCACCTTGAAGTTAAAATGAAGAGATAGGACGTTGTTTAGCATTAGAATGAATCTTTTGCCCGAAAATGGGATTAAGTTCTAGTCATGTTAGTACGTTTACTTTAGATCCAATATTTTCGAGGACTCTTTAAGTCCTATCAGAGATTTATATGCCAGTGGAAAAATATAGAAAAGAGTTTGAAAGAAGCGACAAGGATAGTAGAGATCTATATATCCGAAACCCTTGAAGGGGAGCCTTGGAGCAAGGGTCAAGTCGTCTCCGTGTGACCTATAGGTCACTGGTTCGAGCCAGTGAAATCAGCCACTGATGCTTGCATCAGGTAGACTGCCAACATCACACCCCCTTGGGGTGCGGCCCTTCCCCGGATCCTGCATGAACGCGGGATATTTTGTGCATCGGGCTGCCCTTTATATATCCGAACCCAACTTGCTTGTGGTGGTGTTGTATTAGGATGAAACCTTTTTAAATGGTTTTATCCCTCTTCTGTCATAGCATAAAAGGAGAGTGATGGCTTTCCAGTAATATGAACTTCATCATCAGTTTAGTTAGTTCATGATTTCTTGTGGCTTAAATATTCAACTCAAGATGGCCAAACTCATATTGTTTCCATTATGGCAGGAACTGGTGCATGGGAAAGTGCACTCACAAACACGTTGTCTCCCGGTGATCGCATTGTATCTTTCCTCATCGGTCAGTTCAGTCTGCTTTGGATTGATCAACAGAAACGTCTCAACTTTGATGTCGATGTTGTTGAGAGTGACTGGGGCCAAGGTGCAGACCTTGAAGCTTTAGCCTCCAAAATCGCAGCTGATAAGTCACATACTATTAAGGCAATTTGCATTGTGCATAATGAGACTGCCACTGGAGTTACCAACAACTTGGCTACTGTAAGGAAAATACTCGGTAATGTATCTAACTGTTGCATATTTACTTCAAAAATTTGAATTCAGATATCAAACAGAATGCATTTATTTTGCTACCACTCAACTTTCGCGACAGATCACTACCAGCATCCTGCTCTCTTCCTTGTTGATGGAGTGTCCTCAATTTGTGCACTTGATTTTCGCATGGATGAATGGGGCGTTGATGTGGCGCTTACTGGTTCGCAGAAAGCACTTTCCCTTCCCACCGGACTCGGGATAGTCTGTGCTAGCCCTAAGGCTCTTGAGGCTGCCAAAACTGCAAAATCAGTGAGAGTTTTCTTTGACTGGAGTGATTACCTTAAGTTCTACAAGATGGGAACTTATTGGCCATATACTCCTTCAATCCAACTTTTGTATGGACTCCGAGCTGCTCTTGACCTTCTTTTCGAGGAAGGCCTCGAAAATGTGATTGCAAGACACGCTCGCCTGGGCAAAGCAACAAGGTAATAGTAAAACCTCTGTTAGTACCCGTCATATTTTTGTTAATTAGTGAATCGCAGCTTAATTTGCACTCCGCTAAGATAATACTTCCTCTGTCCCGTTTTATGTGGAACTCTTTTAGTCTGTTACAAAAAGAAAGGCACCTTTCTATATTTGGAAACTCGTTTACTTTAATGACATTCTCATATAGACACAGAAATGTCATGCATAGCATGCTCGAGTCCATAAGTTCTAAAGGTCATTTTTTGCATGTAGCACAAATCTTTCTTTCTTAAACTATGTGTCTAATCAAACATCGTCATATAAAATGAAACGCAGGGAGTAGTATTCCACATTAACTTGAGCATTATAGCTTACCAATCTTGGTAAAATCCATGTATATCTAGGAGATGCATTCCTTTCACCAGGATTCCACCTTAGCATACATAATTGGAGAAATGATACAAATTTTTTGAATGAGAATGCAGACTTGCCGTGGAGGCGTGGGGATTGAAGAACTGTACTCAGAAGGAGGAATGGTTCAGTGACACCGTCACAGCTGTGGTTGTTCCTCCATATATCGACAGTGTTGAAATCGTGAAAAGGGCATGGAAGCGATACAACTTAAGCTTAGGTCTTGGCCTAAACAAAGTGGCAGGAAAGGTTTTCAGAATAGGACATCTTGGCAACTTGAATGAGGTAACCTTTCTCTTTACTGCAGATTACATGTCTTATTTCATTACACATTTTCTGAAGATTAATAAACAAAGATTACGCGATCATTCCTCGAGCACATGGCTGCTACTATGGAATTCATGATCATTTCTTGAACATGTGACTGTCATCTAGTTCTTTTAGATTGTGGTTTGGTTCAGAGAATAAGAAGAATTTGTGTAGAGATAACAGGTGACATACAACAATATGCATAACTACATAAGCTCTGGTTTGTTTGTCTGCTGACTCTAGACATTCAATATCATCAACTAAAGGGCTGCTACAACTTAAAACTCTATACTAACTAGGCAAAAGCATGAAATCTCCATGTTTATTTTCTTTCTCAGAGGATGTGTTTGGTTCAACTTATAATGATTTTCTGAGTTCAAGCACCAAATTAACTAATAAAATTTTCCATTTGGTTCTAGTGATATATTTAAAAGTCATATCTCAATATTTTTGTTCTCTTGAATTTTCCACTCCATCCATAATCTATTACTTTTCTGGCTTCTTTTTTTGTTACAGACCTTTTCCTTTGTTTCTTTTCTGATATTATTGTCTCTTCTGTTGAGCCGAGGGTCTCTCGGATACAGACTCTCTACCCTTTCGGGGTAGGGGTAAGGTCTGCGTACACTCTACCCTCCTCAAACCCCACTAATGAGATTTTACTGGGTATGTTGTTGTTGTTGTAGTATCCATTATCCATTCCAATTTTCGAGACACAATTTTCTTTTTGGGACGTTCCAAAATGTTTGACACCATTCTATTTCTATACAACGTTAACGTTGTTATACTATTTAAACTTCAACTGAAATACGATGTTTGCTCTCTTTCATCATCACTGCTATATTTTATAAGTCAAATTAACATCTTAAACTCGTTCCCAGTCAAATACCGTCACATAATTTGTTGTCTGTGAATTTGTGCTCTCTTACTTTTATAGGTTTAATATATTTCTTTATTATAGTATAATTTACATAACAAAATCATGTTTTTTTTTTTGTGTGTAGTTGCAACTATTGGGATGTCTTGCTGGAGTGGAAATGGTACTTAAGGATGTTGGTTATCCAGTGAAGTTTGGTAGTGGAGTTGCAGCTGCTAGTACTTTCCTCCAAAATTCCACTCCCCTTATCCCATCCAGGATTTAATTCAATTATTTTAAGTATACAAAAGCAATGTTTGTAATTATTGTCACTTCTGTTCACTGTTCAGATACTGTTTGAGAATACTTTTGTAAAATTGCAGAATTTGTTTTTTTTTCTCTTTCTTCTTCTTTGGACTGTCTGTATTTTCTTTCTTTATTTTCTAGCCCCTTTTGCATCCAATAAGTATGAATAAATTGCATCAAATAAAATGACACAAAGATTTATAGATCAAGCTAGTCTAGACCGTTACCTCCCATGTTTTTGTACTTCGTAAGATCCTCTTTGAAAATATATAAAGTAATTTAATGATGTTACGTCCCATTTTCGCAAGCCTTTAAGAATTATCATTCAGGGACAAATGTTTCTAAGGGGACATGTTGTTACACCCCGTAGTTCAGACGTCACTGTCATTATAGGATTATCTAATGTAAGCTCAAAAAGGACGAAATCCTTCTACAAGGATAAGAAAGGTTTATCGAAATCTTAAGTAAGTTAAGATGAATATGAGACTTGTTAATCATGATTAAAATGAGTTTAAAGACATTATATGACTATATATGATGTTTGAATATGAAATCTAAAGTTTGGGAAAATTGGATTTAAGTAGCGGAAAAACCGACTAAGGATTTGCCTTGTAATGAAACTTTTTGAGTAATACAATTCGTAAGCTTTATGATGTTCTTATGGGACATATAATATACCAAATTGAAGGTATTTGAGTCTCGTTTCTAACGCATTTGACCGTTCATCAATACGATATTGGAGTATAGAGATATTCGCATTTTCACGAGACTGCACAAGCAGCACCCACAAAGTCGGGGGAAAATTCCAGCTTGTATTTAAGTCAATTATCCGTCGTTTTAACTCATTTTTTTGGTCCAAAACAGTTCCTAAATCCTCCTAAATTCTCTCCAATGGTTCCTCCATGATTCTAGGGTGAGAACCTAAGATGAAAACATGAATCCAATGCTAGAAATCCTGTGGTCCTTGCTAGATCGTAATTCTTCGTCTTGTGGTTGTTTTGGATGGTTCTTCAAAGGTAACCTCAGATTTCGTATTGTTCTTTTTGATTAAGGTAATAATCAATCCGTCCTTCATATATATTAGATTTTCAAGGTGAACTATAAGTGTTTACACACCAACTTGAACACCAAAAGTTAATTCAAGAAGAGAATACAACACCTATAGTGTTGTGGTGTTATTGAGGATAGTTGTGGGCTGTGCTTGGCTGAAATTTCGTATTGTTTCTATTGTTTAAGATGGGTATAAAATCCTACTACATGTACTTGAAATTGTTTGTGTGTTGGTTGCATATTTGAGCGACTTGAAATAGTTTGAGATGTTATGGATTTTAAGGGACTATTTTGGAAAGGTTGTTTCCATGAACTATAAATGGATGAAAAATGGGCAAAATGAATTGATTATGATATGATTTCTGTTGTCATGCATGTCTATATGTTTATCAAGTGAATTGGTGAAAGAAACATACGAAACTTGAGATTGGAAGTGAAGATTAGCTTAAGTCACTTCTATGGTGTTGTATTGCCATTGAGGGTTGTTGTAAGCTAAATATAACTTGGATTTCGACTTGAAGCTACTTTAGGAGGTATGTATATTGTGTTATTTCATGTTCTTAAGGTTATTTTGACATTGATTAAGTTAAATGGATGGACTGGACATGAACTAGTGAATAAAGTTGCTAATTGAGGAAAATTGGAGTTGTGAATTATTTTCTTTGTTATAAATATATGGTATAAGACTGGAATCATTAATGAATGACTTAATTATCATGTTAATGATACTAGTAAGTTAAATTAAGAAGTCTATAAGGTGTGATATGGGGTATACAGGTTTCAATCGGAGCTTGCTGTTGGTCGTAAAGTAGTTATGACTTGTTGTTGTTATATGGTGTCTTGTTGTTGATAATTATGTATTGTTAGATTGCTCTGGTCATTGTTGTTGGTATATTGCATGGTAGGAGACTCTTGTTACCGGGGAGATGTCATGCTATGGTTGATTGAGTTGAGTTGTTTGAAGAATTGCTTGGAAGGTATTAAGGACTCAATGGAATTAAGTTATGTTAAGGCTATCCCTTCTTTCCTTTTGGTATGATCCATATGATACAACGAAATGAGCAAGCACTCTACTTTCACGAATGATTCTATTCCTAGAAGTACTAGGGTTACCTATGTTCTTGATTCTCCATATGTCCTACTATCATATCAGATGCTCATAGGTCTCATGACATTCCGAGAGATCTTATTGACTTTTTCATTATACATTGCATTCATTTATACACGTATATTGACCCATAACCAGATGGTGTTATATACACGTATAGTATATGTATATGGGGTATAGGGGAAAGGTTATGGCGTTATATACGCACCACCACCTAATCAGCTGGTATATGTTGACGATTTCGCCCACAGTGGCTGAGATGATATGATGGAATCCCCTCAGAGACTTGAGGATGTTATGTACACATATACTTATGCATGGTATGTCATTTATACGTACATGCATGACATTATAAAATTTTCATGATTCATAGAGTTATTCAGAATTACAGGTTGAGTTCTTTACTCCATGTTTCGTTCACGTCTTTTATATACTACTGTCATGCCTTACATACTCGGTACTTTATTTGTACTGACGTCGCTTTTGCCCAGGGACGCTGCGTTTCATGCCCGCAGGTCCCGATAGGCAGGTTGAGAGTCCTCCTAATAGGTTGTTAGCTCAGCGGAAGGTGTTGGTGCACCCCACTTGCTCCAGAGTTGCCTATCTGGTCAGTATGATTTGGACATGTATTGATTGGTATGTCGGTGCTATATCTCGAACTTTATGAAATTTATGTACTCGTAAAGGCTAGTAGGCAGATGTCATGTATATGGATACTTGTATGGCCTTGTCGGCCTATGTTTTGAGTATACAAGATCATTTCAGTCTTATAGGCCTGTATGTCGCATGCATAAGCTTCTATATCATGTTGAGTCATCCCATGTCGATTATTCTCTTATGTTTAATTCTAGTTATCTCATGACGGCCTTTCCGGTTCATTTACCCATGATAGATGATAATAAGGATACGTTACATTGGTACTCGGTTGAGTTAGACACCGGGTGCCCATGGCGGCCCTATGGTTTGAGTCATGACATAGACATAACTAACTTAACTTTTTAACAATAAATTTACAATTTCAGCCCACAAGGGTTGACTGAGTTGGTTCAGTGAGTGATTTTTCATGTGGGAAATCTGAGATGATTCCCCTTACCAAAGTCATAACTCGGCGCACCAGGTTTGCCTAGTACGTTTTACATGTCTTGTGTGATTTATGAATTATTGCACAGTAAAACAGGTCACCTAGTGCACACCCTAAGAATAGCGGCCGTGAATTTTCCTGTGATTTGCAGTTTCAGATATTATGTAGTCATTATCATGTTATTCTAACAATATAACTATCACAATATTATGTCTAACTTCAAAATTTAGTGGTGTCAATAAATAAAACCAAAAGTAGACGATCAAGATAATAGATTACGAATTGCATGTCAAGAGTGTGTTAGCTTTAGCTTTCATTTTTTCTCTTTTTATTTACTAGAAAAAATGAGAAGAAAGAAACTACTACTCTATATCTATATCTATATCTATTTATATCTATCTATATTATATTAAAAGCACGAAGGTTTTTAGCGAAATGTTTTTCACTTTTTTTATCCTTAGTAAGTGTATTCGACTTTGGATAAAATTATAATTATAAACTCTAATAAATTTTTCATATGGAAAGAATTTATTTCCGTTTTTTCTTGCATACGGCTTGTTATCGTAATTCGTAGGTTTAGATTTCACTTTAGTTTAGAGTTTTTTTACCAATAAATATGTACTTAGTTATGTCTTTTCTTTGTTTAGGTTTAGCATTCACTCTAGGTTTAGGATCCTTTTAGGATTCACACTACAAATCTTTTTTAACAGTTTTTGTTTTCGTTTTAATTATTGTATATAGCTTTATTTTATTAACAACTTTTATTTTCGTTTTAATTATTATAGGTATCTTACAATTATTCACTAGAACATGCTCTTCAAATTTTGCGGGTTTGGATAGGATAGTAGTTGCTTCTCTAGAGTCAAATTTATCTTGTATTTAAGGTAAACTTTTAATCTTTAGTGTGTTTTTGAAGTTTAGTAATAATAACGGTTCATGTATTTTGACATACAATTACAAATTGAAAAGTTGTTAATTTTGTGTTTTTTGTTTACAATATTTCATGTATGATTATCAGTTTAAAATTGACTTATATACAAGTTATTTAAACTTTAGATCATTGTATTTCATTACCAAATAAAAATGGTTAGGCATTCTAACTCATATCAGTTTAAGATCTTATTAATTTCTCAAGTTGCTCATATTTTGTAAGATTTTTTTTTTTTTTTTTTTGAGTACCTCTTTTGATTGATTTTATTATAGATATTACATGATCTAAAAATTTTATTACTTAAAGAATAAACATTAACAATTAGTGTCTAAGAATTTTGATGGTTCCATCCGGTCAGGTAAACATTTCAGATTTCAGAAAAATAGTTATTATAGAACACTATGGTACTATTTCAGATTTTTTGTCATAAAATCTTTAAGGAATATTAATTTTAAGGTGTGGTATATGATATTTTGTCTCACGTACAATTTTAGTTTTGCTAAACAGTAAAATTACTCTGTGAACGAAAACAAATTTACTATATTTTGAAAGTTATATGTCTTTGTTGAAGTTCAGCCACGAGGTTTTTTTTTTCAATCTTTGATCTCAGAGATAAATTTTCTGAACTACCATTTTACTTTAAATTAATTTAATTATTTTACCTTTCTTTAGTGTTTATACTATTCGTGTATTGTTATAACTTATTTGAAGTTTTTATGATGAAGAGATCGTCGGGACTATATCGTCATAGATGGCATTTTTGTTGTAATAACTTAATAGGCATAAAACTTGTGGCTAATTAAAAAGTTGAGAAAGTTAAATGATATGTAAATAAACCTTTGTTTTGTATTATTAAGAAAATCTGAAAATAAACTACACACAAATAATGGACATACTTGCAGTATGATGGTTATTGTTTAACCCATATATATTAAGCAATACATATTGTGAGGCCAACGCATTAGGAGATAAATTTTTCTACTCTTTTCAATCGTTATTATGCATTCAAGTATTTTTTTTTTTTTTGGATCTTCTTTTCAATCAAATATTTTGCTCGACTTTTACGATCTTATTGCCTTGTTGGTACTAAAATACTTGTGCACAATTGGTTTTAGGTAAACTGGTAATTGAGGTAAAATGATAACCATAGAACATGATAATTACTTTTGTAATTTCTGATAGGAATAGAAGGTTAATTGTTGCTCTAAGCTTCATGGCACGATCTAGAGTAGAAAGAAGTGAGACAATCCTGGAAAACGAGACAATCCTGGATGTCTTGGTAGTTAATCATTTATATGAGTGGCCGATAAACACATATAAAGGAAACTTCATTGGACACGACTTCATAGACTCCCTAGGACTCTTGAACCTAGTGCTCTGATACAAAGCTTTGTCACGCCCTGAACCTAGGCCTGGACGTAACACGGGACTCGGTGCCTGACTACATATGACTGAGCGAACCAACTGGCTGGCTAAATCAATATGTGATATCATAACATACTGAATGCAGAAGATAAACTAACACATGCTGATATACTGAAAGTCTAAACGATGTAACTCAAATGCGGAAACACAAATATAAGTCTGAAATATATATGTAGCAACATTGCTTAACCTTAAATGCATGTGACTCTGTTTAACTGTTACTCTAGTCTATGAAGCCTCTAATGAAATACTGAATACACTAACTGTCTAAAAATACTGAAGACTGTAAGGTAATGATAATGCTCCGAAAGAACTGGGGATCACCAAATAGCTAGTACGAGAATCCTAGCGCTCTGAATCGTCAACCTGTAAATCATTACCTGCATTGTGAGATGCAGGCCCCTGGCAAAAAGGGACGTCAGTACATTTGAATTGCATTGGTATGTAAAGCAACTGAAAGAAAGAATTATAAATACTGAAATAGAAACTAAGTTGATGACTGAGAATTGATAACTGAAATGATAACTATTGAAACTGAAACTATAATGATAACTGATAGTTGATAACTGATAACTAACAACTGAATACTGAAATGATAACTGATAACTTAAATGATAACTAATAATTGAACTTAAAGGAAGTAAGGATATGAATACTCCCTCTTCTGAATGATGAACAACATGTTTATCTGAATAAGCTACGACATTGGGCCCAATATAAATGTGCACAAGCTACGGCCTCAGGCCCAAGTATACGTATACATAACTACGGCCTCAGGCTCAAAAATGCATAAAGCATAAACTAAGGCCTCAGGCCCAAACATGCATAAAGCATATAAATTACGGCCTCAGGCTCGAATGCAGGTGTTCAACATTTAGGAACTGAGTATCATACTGAAATACATGATGCTGAAATACTGAACCATACTGAGTTACATGATACTTGAATGCTGAATAGAGCTAGACAGAGACATGTATTCATGAACTGATTATGAAAATTAAAACTTCAACTGTTTATGCCATGCTGAGTAATCTAGACTGAGACTCATGAGCATCAAACCCAAGTCTATATTGATTACGCACTGATTTCACAACGTTCATAATGAAAGTCATGAACGAGTTACGAAGCTAGAGAATATAAGTTCTGCAACTATTCAAGGAACTAGGCTTAACTATATTTCTGAGGCAATTGATAACGTGGTAAAAGAAATATAGTATAGGGAGGAATATTAACATTCCCAAACATAGAGAGTTAGTCTCACATACCTTAAGTTCCTGCTCTTGATCATAATACAACATTCGCCAACCCTTTCAACTTTAATCTATATCAATACAAGTCAAAGTGATTCCAAATTAGGACCAATAGTCATGTTTTCGTTACTTAGGCATTTTATCAAACACTTGGTGGCATAAAGCTTCATATCCCTTATTAATGGTGTTTCTACACCCAATAACCCATTCTCTTACTCCTAGATAAATTCTAAAGTCTCAAATGGTTATAATCAACATCATTATTCATCACCCATAAGGTAAGCAACATCCTTAACCAATAATCAACATTCAACAACCCAAACCTATAACCGTTCATGCTTTTATATCAAACCCATAAACACATAACTCATGAACTAGAGCCTATAATCATTATCCAATGTTAGAATCAATTAGAGGGTGAAGACATTACCTTTTTGAAGTTCAATCCCCTTGAAATTCGAGTTCTAGGGTTCTTTCTCTCAAAAATGATGTCCCAATCGAATATCTAATGATATAGAGGGTTTAACCATGTTAATAAGGCGTTGGGGAATTGAAATAAACTTAGAATCACTCTTAGAACTTACCTTGGATAGTGGAGGGACCTTTAAGGAGTTAGGTTTATGAGAGCTCTCCTTTCTAGAGTTTTTATGTTTTGGGGTTGTGGGAGACGAAATAGGGCTTTAAAATGACTCCCCAAGACCGCCCCCGCACCTGTAGGCCTGACCGCGGTCCGACTGCGGTAAATGGCAGGAACACTACCGCATAACCGCGGTCGCGGTCCGTGGCACGGTCCGGGCGCGGTGATTGCACATTTTTCTGTAAAATGAACATAACTTTTTGCACAGAGATCCGTTAGGGATCCATAATATGTCATTGGAAATCTATTTCAAAGGCCTACAACTTTGATGTTTGAGTTTTCCTAAATTCCTTACACATTTACACCAAACCCTTATGGAAGACGGACCTTCTGTAAACTTAGTCGATTTGGTCGAATCTTATGCACCTAACATTCCATCTTGATTTTGAAACAACTATTTTTACTCATACTCATCCCGATAGGACTTCATATGTCTAATATATCAAATTAATACCCATTTAACATATCCATACCTAATCCGAATGTACGGGGTATTACATTATCTCCCCCCCCNTGCTAACTGCAAACCTTAAATGGGTCTGGTGGAAACTTGAACTTGCATTATTACTTGCATACTAAACTGAAAGAATACATGATTACTGAACCCTTGAGATACTGAACTGAATGATTACTGCATTGACTGAATATTGGTCTGCCGTGGATACATGAATACTGAACTAACATAGATAGAGGAATATTGAATTGGCACGAATATTTGAGAATTGAACTAACATGAATATCAGAGTACTGAGATGGCATGCATATCTAAGTATTGGGCTGACATGAGTAGCTGAGTATTGGAGACTTGAATGTTATAATATGACATATGAACTACTGGATGTACCACTACTAATTCTGGTGGCAACTCCAATTCATAAGCTAATTGACTGATCCTTTGCAAGATTCTATATGGCCCAATATAGCAGGGACTATGCTTCCCCTTCTTCCCAAATCTCATAATGCCTTTCATAGGCGAAACTTTCAGAAACACCCAATCATTGATCAAGCTCAACTATGTCTTATAAAAGACTAAACGGGCGTTGCAAATATAATCCGGGGTATTATGCCC
>MDKI01103246.1:0-15905 GCA_005239505.1 Nicotiana paniculata
CCAAATGGCCTCACAGCTGGGAAGAAATAGTTCATGCCACTGAAAATTTGAAGCGTCAAATAAATGCACAACAGGTAAAATGGACTGCTCCAGAGCCTGGTTTTGTCAAGATCAACTCGGATGGCAGTGCACTAGACAACCCAGGGAAGATAGGTGCAGGAGTCATCATTAGAGACCACCAAGGCCAATTCATTCATGCTATTGCAAGCCCACTGGGGCAGGGTACTAACAATCAGGCTGAAACAGAAGCAGCATACATTGGCATCAAGTGGTGCATTGAGCATGGCTTACTCAAAATCCACCTTGAATCAGACTCCAAGCTCCTTATCCAGTGGCTCTCCAACAATTCCACCCCTCCTTGGTCCCTTTTCATGTCTCTCCAAAAAATTAGAGTCCTACGCTGCCAGTGTGAAGAAATGATATACTCCCATACTTTCAGAGAAGCTAATTCACCTGCCGACTCCTTGTCCAAGCTTAGCCATGGCCTACCCTTCGAGACCCATTACACTAACCAACATCAACTCCCTTCTCACATAAGAGGTCAAATCAGCCTTGATCAAATTGGCACCCCTTCTTTCAGGCATAAAATAACCAACAGAGTCCTTTTCCCTCCCCACATGCTCCATGTCCCTTCTTCAGACCATACTTGAACATATCCACCATCTCACTCTGCCACAATGCTCCCAGATTATCCAAACAAACAGATACCATGCACCACACCATCCTGCTACTTCCCCTTCTATCTCTAACAATGTTTGCTGTTTTGCAGGTGCACTTATGCAAGGACACCTAAGTCTATGTTATGGCTCCAGGGTGTGGTATCAGCCTATGGGCTCAAACTCCTGTGATCAAAGCATAGACTAAGGTTGTACCCTAGCAGGAGCAACACTTCTCAATGTCAATTACAGGAATATCATAGGGCCAATCTATAACCCTGAACACCATCACAAGCACATACAACACCAACAGCAAATCAACACACAAGCTTACTGTTCCCCAATTCACATTACCCCCATATCCCACCACATACACAATCCCAATTCTTCCACCAGTCCACCCTGGAGACTCCACCTAACTGTCCCCTATCATCCAAACAGCTTAGCTGACTGTGTGCAATCCTCTACACCTCACACACCCCACAGTCCCTCAAATTTCATCAGTGCACACAAGAACCTGATGGCAAACTCACAGTCCCCCCAAATCTTGATCAGAAAAGGACATTTCTCACTGACAGATTCTCCTTAGCTGCAGGTTTACTACTCCAGTCTCACCTCAATGAGGAGACAAGACAAAGAATCCTTCATTCCACCAATTCAATGTTACCAGCAGCAGACCTGGCTGCATTCTTCCACCCTTGTCTCTCATTCCATTTCCACCCTCAGCACCATCACCACATTCACTGCAGAAACCCAAAACAGTCCACAAACCATCCATAAACCCTCTCTTTCATAACCCAGAACAGTCCAAAAAGACTCAAGTCTACAACACCCAAATACTGGAAACATGAAACTTATTACTCTAACCTAGTTTCTGATTTTGCAGGTACACATGACACTAACACAAGGATCAATCAATTGACACAATCTCAGTGTGTGGTATTAGCACTCATGCTCATTCTACTGAGAGGGTGTCAATTGATACAGTTCAGTACATCTCTCCATCCTATGTAACCACAACATCATTGGAATCCAGGGATTGAGGCATAAGTGACATCAAATAGGGACCATAGCCCCCTCAACTGCATGGCCACAGCTCATAGTGCCTCAGACCTGCACATCACACTACCAACATCCTACCAGTCAGACTACCCAGACCAGTGCTCACCTCTTCTGTCATCTCCAGCATGCAGACTCTACAGATTCCACCTGCAGAATGGAGCTCTCAACACTGCTGCCTACAATTCAGATGCAAAGCAGCTTTGAAGTCAAAGGAAATCCCTGCGATTAGCTCCACTAGGACAATTTATCCATGTACTAGTTGTGGCTCCTTTTTTTGTATATGGAAGTTCATCTTCCATTTCTCTTAGATAGTAGCTATAGGTCCTAGGTCACATAGGCTATTTTCAATTTACTTTTGTATACCTAAGCGCCTATACAATTCTAGGGCTTAGAGTTCCCATTATAGGTTTTACTTACCACGTATTCAGGGCCTATTGGACATCACTTGGATGGCCAAAGGCCTTTCTCCTTGGAGGTAAGGTTTATGTCCCCCTCCTCAATTGTACTTTACGTTTACTAATATATGAAAATCAACCCTAGGCACACTGCCTAGTGGATTTGCAAAAAAAAAAAAAAAAAAAAAACCTAAAAGATCAGAAGAAGAACAAGACCCTCCCTCTTTAGCTAACCCTAGATGAGCCGCCACCCCCTCCTCATCTTTATCACCCTCTCATCTTCAACAAGAGAACCAAACGGTCCCTCCCCAACCCTAAGGCAAAAAGCAGCCATCACCTTCAACCTACACCACCAAATCGCCGACCTCCCTCCCTCTCTCTATCTCTCTCACAACCCTTCTTTGGCCTTCACCCTTGTCGTCGTTCCAGCCCCCCTCCAAGCCCGTGTTCTACTTCTTCATCGCCGTTCCATCCCTCTCCAAGCCGCCGCTGAGATGAGAAAACCAAGTAGATCCCTCCTCGTTCTTCAATCTAGAAGCTAAAAAGGAAATTTTCGGATCTGGAAAACTCAAGAGAAAGTTTCAAACTAGAAAAGAAAAATTGAAATTGGAACAGTGAGTCTCCATCTTTCTTCTTTCTTTTGATATCAAATGGCTATTTTGCCAAGGAATTCACTGCTGCTCCTGTTTGTTTTCGGCCTTCATGTGGCTCACTCTAGTGCTGCTTTCTGTTCGATTTAGGTAAGTTTCGAATTTCCCTAGTATTACATCTATATTGTATGATCGGTTTGTTAAATCTCTTCTGTGATTTTATGGATTTGCTTGAGTTTCGCAACCAAAATGTCCAGCGTATGCGTGTAGTGTTCCGATTTGGGGGGAGTACTGAAAATAGTGAAATAGATAAAAATGACACCTGCATGATTGGAATACTGTCATTATTTGTTCAACCATTCCAAGCTCAATTGCATTTTTAGTTTGAAGATATGTGATGTAATGTTGTAGAAATGTTATTTCTGGTATTGAAACTCTTGTTTGGAGTTTTGTTTGATTATTGTCGAGATGAAACAGAATATATCTTGAAATTGCTAAAAATGGAGTTAGTCATTAACTGGTTTGGCTTTCGTTACTGCTGTTTTGTTCTAAACTCAGCATGTTAGTGGCTGAATATTATCGTTTTGGCATCTGTATTGTTAATTGGGCACAAAGGGAGTTCACAATGTTTTGAATTGTCTTGTTTGTTACTGAAATATTCATTCCTTGAAGATAAGAATGTGAATGCATCATGAACATGTGAATTTAAGTTACTAACCTTGAATAAAAGCTAGAATAAGCAGTGGAATCAGTTTCGTGGTGGTTTGTTGCGAAAACTAGTAGCATATTTTCGTTACTTGTTTCGGCTCTATTTTCTATGAATTGACTACTGTTGTAGCTTTAGATCCTGAACGCTATTGTAGTAGGATATAAACCCATATCTAAGGTAAATCAATGATCTTTCAGCATTTATGTAATCAAATCGTTTAGATCATGTTTTATAGTTTAAAAGCTAATGGCCCAATTTCTCATCCCTAGACCAGCAAACTTAGTCTTAGAGGACCTTGAACAAACAAATACTAGGTAGTCTAAAACTTAGGGAAAGATAAATAATTTGCGAAGATAATAGTTTTTGCTACAAATAAGCATTTGAATTATCACGCATGATTATATAATCTACACTCGGGTGTGGCAACACATGTCGCGACTCTAACTCAAAACAATAATAAAAATTACATGTTGTAATTGCGGGTGCATTTCATGTGGCGCAATTACAATGTGTCCAAAAACAAACAAGTGCATGCCATCATGACTTGTTTCAAGATAAATTCATAAATATTAAAAGCGGCTAAAAAGTAAAAAAGGATAAAAAGCACAATAGGTTTAAAATGTGTAATAAGTCAGATAATTAGGTCAATTATTAATAGTTAAGTGACCGTGCTAGAACCACGGAACTCGGGAATGCCTAACACCTTCTCCCGGGTTAACATAATTCCTTACTTAGATTTCTGGTTCGTAGATAACTTAAAACAAATTCAAAATTCCTCGGTTTGGGATATTTAATAAGTAAACGGTGTCCCGGAACATCGTCAAAAATTCGGGTGGCGACTCTGTAAAATAATATTAAATCTCAAAACCGAATAATGTCACTTTAATGGGAAAAACTCCCTTACTACCCCCACCGATGCAAAAGGAGGTGTGACAGACATCATATGGGGATTAGAGGAGGAAGAAGCATTGGCCGCCTTGAGGAACTTGTTCCTAGAGGACGATGACATGGACTGGTGTGTAATTGTCGAGGAGGAGGAGGAGGAGGAGGAGGAGAAGGAAGGCCCTACCATCCGAGCTGTGGAGAAAGGATCATTCCTCAAGAATTGGACTGTCAGACCATCCAGGGCCCGACGAGTCCCGGGGCAGCAAGGCTGAACAATAGTTTTTATTTTGTTGTTTTCTAAGAAAGTGATTTCCCTTTTTGCATTTGTTTTAAATAAAACCTCCAGAATTCCAAAAACGTTTTTTAAATTATTGAAAATCATTTTTATGTTTCAATGGATCGATATTTATTATTACCATTTTCTTTCATATCTTTATCTATACAACATTACTATTTCCTGTTTTGATGAACCAACAACTATGACATGTAATAAGGCAACACAACAAAAGGATAGTGATTTAGAAGAAGAGGATGTCATACCCAAGGAAATCTTCAGGGAAGTAGAGGATTTTGAGAACAAGCCCAAGTCCAACCTGGACGAAACTGAGATAATCAACTTAGGAGATTGCGAAACTGTCAAGGAGACCCGCATCAACGTTCACTTATCACCATCAGAAAAAGAAGTGTACACACGGTTCCTGAAAGAGTATAAGGACATCTTTTCATGATCATACGATGATATGACCGGGTTAAGTACATCTATTGTGGCTCACTAGTTGCCCACAAACCCAATGTGTCCACCAGTAAAGCAGAAACTCAGGAAATTCAAGCCTGATATGAGTATGAAAATCAAAGAGGAGGTCACCAAGCAAATCAAGGCCAAGGTCCTCAGGGTGGTTGAATACACCAACTTAGTTAGCCAACATCGTGCCGGTTCCAAAGAAAGATGGGAAAGTCCGAGTCTGTGTTGATTATCGGGATCTAAACAGAGCAAGTCCCAAGGATGATTTCCCGCTACCAAACATACACATTCTGATCGACAATTGCGCCAAAAATGAACTCCAGTCCTTTGTAGATTGCTTCGCCGGTTATCATCATATTTGGATGGACGAAGAAGATGCAGAGAAAACAACCTTCATTACACCATGGGGGTGTACTGTTACAAGATGATGCCATTCAGTTTAAAGAATGGTGGGGCCACCTACATGAGGGCTATGACTACCATTTTTCATGACATGATACATAAGGAGATCGAGGTGTATGTGGACGACGTCATCATCAAATCTAAGAAAGCCACATATCATATAGCAGATTTGAGGAAGTTCTTCGGCAGACTGCAGAAGTACAACCTGAAATTAAACCCTGCAAAGTGTGCATTCGGGGTCCCTGCCGGAAAGTTACTTGGGTTCATTGTTAGCCGCCGAGGGATAGAATTGGATCCATCAAAAGTCAAAGACATCCAGGAGCTGCCACCACCAAAGAGTAAGAAAGATGTGATGAGTTTTCTAGGACGACTAAACTACATCAGCTGGTTCATAGCCCAGTCCACAGTCATATATGAGCCAATTTTCAAGATGTTGAAGAAAGATGCTGCAACTAGTTGGAGCGAGGATTGTCAAAGGGATTTCTACAAGATCAAGGAGTACCTATCAACACCACCAGTTTTGGTCCCGCCAGAGCCAGGCAGAACTTTGCTACTCTACCTCGCAGTGTTAGATGGATCCTTCGACTGTGTTCTGGGATAGCAGGACGATACATGGAGAAAGAAACAAGCTATCTATTACCTGAATAAGAAATTCACTCCATATGAAGTGCAGTACTCTCTATTAGAATGTACTTGTTGCGCCTTGACCTGGATAGCTCAAAAGCTGAGGCATTACTTCTGTGCTTACACAATGTACCTCATATCAAGGATGGATCCCTTGAAATATATCTTTCAAAAACCTATGCCCACTGGCAAGATGGCTAAGTTGCAAATCGTGTTGAGTGAGTTCGACATTGTTTCTGTAGCTTAGAAAGTAGTCAAAGGATAGGCACTGGCAGATCATCTTGCTGAAAACTCTGTTGAAGGAGAATATGAACCCCTGAAAATGTATTTTCCCGATGAAGAAGTTCTATTCATAGGGGAGGATTTCTGCATCCTACGATGGTTGGAGGATGTTCTTTGACGGAGCGACAAATTTCAAAGGAGTCGGTATTGGAGCTGTCTTGGTTTCGGAAACTGGCCAACATTATCTGGTATATGCTAAACTCAGATTTCCCTGCACCAACAACATGGCAGAGTATGAAGCTTTCATCCTAGGACTCAACATGGCCATCAACATGAATATTCAGAAGTTGTTGGTAATCCATGATTCAGATTTGCTTGTGCACCAGGTACAAGGAGAATGGGCCACCAAGAATTCCAAGATACTGCCATATCTGCACCATGTGCAGGAATTGAGAAAGAGGTTCACGAAGATAGAGTTTCGGCATGTTCCCAGAGTTCAGAACGAGTTTGCCAATGCATTGGCCACTTTGTCATCAATGATACAACATCCAGACAAGAACTTCATTGATACTATCCCAGTAAGGATCCATAGTCAGCCGAAATATTGTGCTCATGTTGAAGAAGAAACAGATGGGAAGCCTTGGTTCCACGACATCAAAAGGTATCTGACAAAAAGGAAATACCCGGAGCATGCAAACCATACTCATAAATGCACGCTTTGGAGATTGTCCAACAATTTCTTCCACAACGGAGGAACCCTATATAGAAGAACTCCTGATTTGGGACTGTTGAGGTGCGTCGACGTGAAAGAAGCTTATAAGCTGCTAGAAGAGATACATGTCAGAACCTGCGGCCCGCATATGAATGGTTTTATCTTGGCCAAGAAGATACTCAGGGCCGATTATTTCTGGATGACCGTGGAGACAGATTGCATATGGTATGTCAGAAAATGCTACGAATCTCAAGTACATGCAGATATGATAAAAGTGTCGCCAAATGAGCTCAATGCAACAAGCTCACCTTGTCCATTCGCCGCCTGGAGAATGGATGTCATTGGTCCAATCGAGCCGACCACCTCAAATGGGCATCGGTTCATCTTGGTAGCTATTGATTACTTCACCAAATGGGTCAAAGCAGCATCTTACATGCAGTGACAAAGAAAATCATGGCAGATTTTGTCCGCGACCAGATTGTTTGCCGATTCGGAGTTCAGGAGTCCATCATCACTGACAATGCTGCCAATCTCTACAGCGATCTGATGAAATCCATGTGTGAGACCTTCAAAATCACGCACAAGAATTCCATAGCCTATAGACCATAGATTAATGGAGCTGTAGAAGCCGCCAACAAGAATATCAAGAAGATAATGAGAAAGATGGTAGAAAATCACAAACAATGGCACGAGAAGCTACCATTTGCTTTACTGGGATACCGTACCACAGTTCGCATATCATTGGGGCAGCTCCCTACTTACTGGTTTACGGTACTGAAGCTGTTATTCCTGCCGAAGTGGAGATTTCTTCTTTGAGGATCATATAGGAAGCTGAGCTCAGTGACGCAGAATGGATAAAGAACCGTTATGAGCAGCTAGCCCTCATAGACGGAAAGAGGATTAATGCAGTATGTCACGGCCAACTTTATCAGAACAGAATGTCCAGAGCTTTCAACAAAAGGGTCAAACCAAGACAGTTCACACCGGGGCAGCTGGTGTTGAAGAAGATCTTCCCGCATCAAGATGAAGCCAAAGGGAAATTCTCTCCCAACTAGAAAGGTCCTTACATGGTTCACAGAGTATTGACGGGAGGATCCCTCATACTCACAGAAATGGACAGAGAAGTCTGGCCAAAACCAATAAATTCAGATGCAGTCAAGCGATACTATGTGTAATTGTTTATGTTTTCGCAAATGATGTAAATTGAACTACACTCGACCTGATTCTCGTTTAAGAGTGGATGTGTAGGCAGCCCTGTGGGTTTGGTCACAATTCAATAAAAATTTTATTTTCCCCACCATCAGAAACTAGGGCAGAATTTTGAGGAGGACCCTCAAAATTCCAAAGCAAGTTCAGCCGATCACAACATATACAACAGTCAGAAATGTTTGTCCTTCTAACTAGGGCAGAATTTTTAGGAGGACCCATAAAATTCTACGGCAGGAGAAGTCACAATGTCTCGGATCGTGTCACAGTCACTGGTTCATCTAACCAATTTTATAAAAAATATGTTTTTACTATGATTTTGAAAACTACGCATGCTTGCTTTTGAAATAACTCTATTTAGAAAACGCTACCCCCAATGATTTGAACAGAATCTTCAGACCGAGCAAAGTAGTTCAAGCAAGCGATGGATGCACAAACCGACCTCCCCCTTACAAAACTCATGATTTTTCTTTGAATGCAGGAACAAGGAATATGCACGCCTCAAAATCAAAACTTTCATAACAACAATGATACTGAATCCACTTCCAGCTAAGAAATACTCTACTATCACCTACTATTTGTTCTCTTTGCATGAGACTAAGCTCTGTCTCCATCTGCATGAGGCTAAGCCTTGCCTCCATATTTGCATAAGGCTAAGCTCTGCCTTCACTTGCATGATACTAAGCCCTGTCCCGAATCTTGCATGCGACTAAGCTCTGTCTCCATCTGCATGAGGCTAAGACCTGCCTCCATATTTGCATAAGGCTAAGCTCTACCTTCACTTGCATGGTACTAAGCCCTATCTCGAATCTTGCATGAGACTAAGCTCTGTCCCCATCTAGGAGGCTAAGCCATGCCTCTATATTTTCATAAGGCTAAGCTCTGCCTTCACTTGCATAGGATTAAGCCCTATACCGAATCTTGCATGAGACTAAGCTCTGTCTCCATCTGCATGAGGCTAAGCCCTGCCTCCATATTTTCATAAGGCTAAGCTCTTCCTTCACTTGCATGGGACTAAGCCCTGTCCCGAATCTCGCATGAGACTACGGTTTATCTCCATCTGCATGAGGCTAACCCCTGTCTCCATATTTGCATAAGTCTAAGCTTTTCCTTCACTTGCATATGACTAAGCCCTGCCCCGAATCTTGAATGAAATTAAGCTCTGTCTCCATCTGTGTAATGACCCGACCGGTCGTTTCGAATTCTAGCGCATCGTTCAACGGTTTGAGGCCGTGAGCAGCTTCGTTTCAGGTGTTATGACTTGTAGGTGTAGTTGGAATTGAATTTCGAGAAGTTTAGAGTTGATTTGGAAAGAAAATTCTCATTTCAGAAGCCTTAAGTTGGAAGAATCAACTAAGATTAGAATTTTGAGTAAACGACCTCCGAATAAGGATTTGAAGGTTCTTGCATGTTCGTATGATGATTTTGGACTTGGGGTATGTCCGGATCGGGTTTTGGATAACCCGGGAGCGTTTCGATGCATATTGTGGAAGTCAACATTTTTAAAGAATTTCATAAATTTGGACTGGGAGTGCATTTCAGAGTTTTTGATGTCCGTTTGGGATTTTGAGTCTGGGAATAGGTTCGTGTGGTGATTCTGGAGTTGGGAGCGCGATCAGAAGTGAATTTGGATGTCCGTAGGTCATTTTGAAGTCATTTGGCTAAATATAGAATTTGAAGGTTTTGAGAAATCCGACCGAGAGTAGAAGTTTTGATATCGAGGTCGGAATGTGATTCTGAAAGTTGAAGCAGGCCCGTAATGTCGAATATGACTTGTGTGCAAAATTTGGGGTCAATCGGATGTGATTTGATAGGTTTCGGCATCGGATGTAGAAGTTGGAAATTCTAAGTTCATAAAGTTGGGATTTGAGTGCGATTCGTGGTTTCGATGTTGTTTGATGTGATTTGAGGCCTCGAGCAAGTCCGCATTATGTTTTGGTACAGGTTGGTATAGTTGGAAGGGGTCCCAGGGGCCTCAGGTGGATACCGGGTGGTTAACGGATCAATATTTGAAGTTGAAGAAAGGTGAAGGTTGTTATCATCTGGTGTGATCTGCACCTGCGAGGATTTGGCCGCAGGTGCGGAGCCGCAGGTGCGAGAGTGGGCAGGCTTGGCTGGGATCGCAGGTGCATGGAATTTTCGCACCTGCGAAGCCGCAGGTGCGTACAATGGGGCGCAAGTACGATTTTGGGCTGGAGTTGAGGAAGTCGCAGGTGCGGGAGATTGGTCGCACCTGCGGGAACGCAGGTGCGGAAATCGTCGTGGGCAGAATGTTTTAAAACAAGGAGTTTGGTTCATTTGTCTTCATTTCTTCTTGGGCTTAGGCGATTTTGGGAGGCTTCAAAGAGAGGATTCCTTCATGCAATGTCAAGGTAAGTAACTCCTTCATGCCTCTAAGTTAAATACACAATTATATGCATGGATTAGGCATGGAAATTGGTAGGAATTTGGGAAATATTGAAGAAACCTAGAAAATGGAAAATTTGATTTTTAGCCACGAATTGAGCATGAATATTTGAGTAAATTGTATATTTGAGTTAGTAAGGCTATGGGTAAAATACATCTTCGAGAAATTTCGGATTCCAGGAACGTGGGCACGAGGTCATTTTGGTCATTTCACGAAGCGGGGTTGGGGAATTATATGATTTGGAATTGTTGCAAATATTAGAGTATATTTTCATTGGGTTGTCGTTGTTTGGATAGTTTTGGGGTGTTGTGCGTCCTTATGGAGTCATCGGAAGGGCTTGGAGGCCGGTTATGGAATTTAGGAGCGAGGTAAGTCTCCTTTCTAACTTTGTGAGAGGGAATTGTCCCCCCTAGGTGAATTAACTAAGTACATGCTATTATCTTCGGGGGCTACGTACGCACGAGGTGACGAGAGTCCGTGCGTAGCTACTATTATGCCATGTCCGGGTAGTCTAGGACCCACTAGCATGCCTTACGTGTTGTTTTCCGATTCGGAGTTCAGGAGTCCATCATCACTGACAATGCCGCCAATCTCTACAACGATTTGATGAAATCCATGTGTGAGACCTTCAGAATCACGTACAAGAATTCCATAGCCTATAGACCATAGATGAATGAAGTTGTAGAAGCCGCCAACAAGAATATCAAGAAGATACTGAGAAAGATGGTAGAAAATCACAAACAATGGCACGAGAAGCTACCATTTTCTTTACTGGGATACCGTACCACAGTTCGCATATCAATCGGGGCAGCTCCCTACTTACTGGTTTATGGTACTGAAGCTGTTATTCCTGCCGAAGTGGAGATTTCTTCTTTAAGGATCATACATGATGCTAAGCTCAGTGATGCAGAATGGATAAGGAACCGTTATGAGCAGCTAGCCCTCATAGACGGAAAGAGGATTAATGCAGTATGTCACGACCAGCTTTATCAGAACAGAATGTCCAGAGCTTTCAACAAAAGGGTCAAGCCAAGACAGTTCACACCGAGGTAGCTGGTGTTGAAGAAGATCTTCCCGCATCAAGATGAAGCCAAAGGGAAATTCTCTCCCAACTAGCAAGGTCCTTACATGGTTCACAGAGTATTGACGGGAGGAGCCCTCATACTCACAGAAATGGACGGAAAAGTCTGGCCAAAATCAATCAATTCAGATGCAGTCAAGCGATACTATGTGTAATTGTTTATGTTTCCGCAAATGATGTAAATTGAACTAAGCTCGACCTGATTCCCCGTTTAAGAGTGGATGTGTAGGCAGCCCTGTGGGTTTGGTCACAATTCAATAAAATTTTTATTTTCCCCACCATCAGAAACTAGGGCAGAATTTTGAGGAGGACCCTCAAAATTCCAAAGCAAGTTCAGCCGATCACAACATATACAATAGTCAGAAATGTTTGTCCGTCTAACTAGGGCAGAATTTTTAGGAGGACCCATAAAATACTACGGCAAGAGAAGTCACAATGTCTCGGATCGTGTCACAGTCGCTGGTTCATCTAACCAATTTTCTAAAAAAATATGTTTTTACTATGATTTTGAAAACTACGCATGCTTGCTTTTGAAATAACTCTATTTAGAAAAAGCTACCCCCAATGATTTGAACAGAATCTTCAGACCGAGCAAAGCAAGTCAAGCAAGCGACAGATGCACGAACCGACCTCCCCCTTACAAAACTCATGATTTTTCTTTGAATGCAGGAACAAGGAATATGCACGCCTCAAAATCACAATTTCATAACAACAACGATACTGAATCCACTTCCAGCTAAGAAATACTCTGCTATCACCTACTATTTGTTCTCTTTGCATGAGACTAAGCTCTGTCTCCATCTGCATGAGGCTAAGCCTTGCCTCCATATTTGCATAAGGCTAAGCTCTGCCTTCACTTGCGTGGTACTAAGCCCTGTCCCGAATCTTGCATGAGACTAAGCTCTGTCTCCATCTGCATGAGGCTAAGCCCTGCCTCCATATTTGCATAAGGCTAAGCTCTGCCTTCACTTGCATGGGACTAACCCCTATCTCGAATCTCGCATGAGACTAAGCTCTGTCTCCATCTAGGAGGCTAAGCCATGCCTCTATATTTTCATAAGGCTAAGCTCTGCCTTCACTTGCATGGGATTAAGCCCTATCCTGAATCTTGCATGAGACTAAGCTCTGTCTCCATCTGCATGAGGCTAAGCCCTGCCTCCATATTTTCATAAGGCTAAGCTCTTCCTTCACTTGCATGGGACTAAGCCCTGTCCCGAATCTTGCATGATACTAAGCTCTATCTCCATCTGCATGAGGCTAAGCCCTGCCTCCATATTTGCATAAGGCTAAGCTTTGCCTTCACTTGCATAGGACTAAGCCCTGCCCCGAATCTTGAATGAAATTAAGCTCTGTCTCCATCTGTGTAACGACCCGACCGGTTGTTTCAAGTTATAGCGCATCGTTGATTGGTTTGAGGCTATGAGCAGCTTCGTTTCAGGTGTTATGACTTGTAGGTGTAGTTGGAATTGAATTTTGAGAAGTTTAGAGTTGATTTGGAAAGAAAATTCTCATTTCAGAAGCCTTAAGTTGGAAGAATCAACTAAGATTGGAATTTTGAGTAAACGACCTCTGAATAAAGATTTGAAGGTTCTTGCATGTTCGTATGATGATTTCGGACTTGGGGTATGTCCGGATCGGGTTTTGGATAACCCGGGAGCATTTCGATGCATATTGTGGAAGTCAACATTTTTAAAGAATTTCATAAATTTGGGTTTGGAGTGTATTTCAGAATTTTTGATGTCCGTTTGGGATTTTGAGTCTGGGAATGGGTTCGTGTGGTGATTCTGGAGTTGGGAGCGCGATCAGAAGTGAATTTGGATGTCCGTAGGTCATTTTGAAGTCATTTGGCTAAATATAGAATTTGAAGGTTTTTGAGAAATCCGACCTAGAGTAGAAGTTTTGATATCGAGGTCGGAATGTGATTCCGGAAGTTGGAGCAGACCCGTAATGTTGAATATGACTTGTGTGCAAAATTGGGGTCAATCGGATGTGATTTGATAGGTTTCGGCATCGGATGTAGAAGGTTGAAATTCTAAGTTCATAAAGTTGGGATTTGAGTGCGTTTGTGGTTTCGATGTTGTTTGATGTGATTTGAGGCCTCGAGCAAGTCCGCATTATGTTTTGGTACAGGTTGGTATAGTTGGACGGGGTCCCGGGGGCCTCAGATGGATTCCGGGTGGTTAACGGATCAATATTTGAAGTTGAAGAAAGCTGAAGGTTGTTATCATCTGGTGTGATCCGCACCTGTGAGGATTTGGCCGCACGTGCGAGAGTGGGCAGGCTGGCGGGGATCGCAGGTGCATGGAATTTTCGCACATGCGAAGCCGCAGGTGCGTACAATGGGGCGCATGTGCGATTTTAGGCTGGAGTTGAGGTAGCCGCAGGTGCGGGAGATTGGTCGCACCTGCGGGAACGCAGATGCGGAAATCGTCCTGGGCAGAATGTTTTAAAACAAGGACTTTGGTTCATTTGTCTTCATTTCTTCTTGGGCTTAGGCGATTTTGGGAGGCTTCAAAGAGAGGATTCCTTCATGCAATGTCAAGGTAAGTAACTCCTTCATGCCTCTAAGTTAAATACACAATTATATGCATGGATTAGGCATGGAAATTGGTAGGAATTTGGGAAATATTGAAGAAACCTAGAAAATGGAAAATTTGATTTTTAGCCACAAATTGAGCATGAATATTTGAGTAAATTGTATATTTGAGTTAGTAAGGCTATGGGTAAAATACATCTTCGAGAAATTTCGGATTCCAGGCACGTGGGCCCGAGGTCATTTTGGTCATTTCACGAAGCGGGGTTGGGGAATTATATGATTTGGAATTGTGTCAAATATTAGAGTATATTTTCATTGGGTTGTCGTTGTTTTGATAGTTTTGGGGTGTTGTGCGTCCTTATGGAGTCATCGGAAGGGCTTGGAGGCCGGTTATGGAATCTAGGAGCGAGGTAAGTCTCCTTTCTAACTTTGTGAGGGGGAATTGTCCCCCTAGGTGAATTAATTAAGTACATGCTATTATCTTCGGGGGCTACGTACGCAGGAGGTGACGGGAGTCCGTGCGTAGCTACTATTATGCCATGTCCGGGTAGTCTAGGACCCACTATCATGCCTTACGTGTTGTACTTGTAATCCTGCCTGTAATATTAAACTGCTAATATAATCGAAATCGTAATTGAATATCTAAAGAAGGCTAGAGTCCATTTTCCTAATCATCTAGAAAGACAATTGATTCCTCTGTGGATAATTGTGTACCTGCTAGGGTTGTATTATGGAATATCATTAAACCAGACAAATGAGTTTCAAAACAAAGATTAAAAACTATATTTCATGTTCCTTTAAGAAGGACTTTCTTACCACTTTTCTGAGAAAAATTGTTTCTTGATAAAATAAGGATTTATTATGTGGATATGTGTACATATGAGCACCTGAGTCGCAGGTATGATTCGCGAGCAGGCTAGCCTTATTATTTGTATGTATAACCGCGTCGCATGATCGATTCGCGAGTTGAGCATATAGATGCATCTATGGTTCGAGCCGTCCGACCCTTCAGTAGTGCACAGTTTATTATTGTTGGTCCGCGCCATTCAACCCTCGGCATTGCTTGCACATGATATTTACTGCATAGTTGCTATGATTTTTCCTGATTACTGGCCTGAAATATTAAGTTATCAATTGAAATGACATAGATTTAAAGTTATTAAAAAGATTTTGGAAGAAGTTGTTACTTCCCGTCTATTTATTGTTATTTGATTAAATCACCCATGTTGATTAATTGTTATTAATATTATGAAGATATAAAGTGTTAAACGTGAACGGAGTTGAAAATATTTAATCATGATTTTAGTAAATTGCCTATGATAATCATGCTTAATGTCATACTTAAATATTCTAAATTGACCTTTAGCAAGTGTCTAATTTGACCTCTCGTCACTACCTCTCTGAGGTTAGGCGGGTGACTTACTGATTACACGTTGTTTTTGTACTCATGCTACACTTGCTGTGCATTTTATTGCACAGGTGCTTTCATAGCAATGTGGAGGATTCGGAGACTTAGGCGAGCTGCATCATCCGGAGGCGATCCGCAGCTGACAGAGTCTCCCTCGGATTGTATTTATTTTATTTTAAATTTCCTTGTCTAATTTTTATTTCGGACAGTGTTGGTTGATTTCCCAATGCACACGCAAGTGTACGTGGTCGACAAGTAATATAGGAAT